>LR990672.1:0-15406 GCA_905147715.2 Xestia xanthographa | reverse complement strand
TTTAATTAATTATTAAATAATAAAATAAATAAAATAACTATTATTCAAATAACAAATCTAAATAAATAAATCTTAAAATTATTTATTTGATAAATATTATAAAATACAGAATATTTTTTTAAAATTTTTATTATACCAAACCCTCTATATAACTCTCTTCACCCTAAATCAATATTTTTTAATAAATTTTGACCAAAATTTAAAAAATAATATCTTAAACCATAAGTTGATAAATTAGGTATAAATCATATAATTCTTAAAAAATTTCTTAAATTATAAGTTATAATAAATTTATTTACAGAATAAATTTTTATATTTCTAATTAAATAACCTATAAATCCACCAACTAATCTTACATAAATTACTATTATTTTTAAATTAAAAGGTAAATAAATCATATAAGGATAAGAAAAAATTATTCATCTTAAAAATCTCCCTCTAATAATTCTTATAAATAATAAAACAAATATTCTCTTTAATATAACATAATCCTCATCATATAAATTATAAATTCTTATTAAATTATAATCATTTACTATTAAATATATAATTAAACGAAAAGTATAAAATATAGTCAACCCAGTTGAAAGATAATATAAAAAAAAAATTATTAAATTTAAATTTCTAAATCTAACTATTTCTAAAATTAAATCTTTTGAATAAAATCCAGCTAAAAAGGGAATCCCACATAAAGCTATATTAGAAATATTTATACATAAAGAAGTTAAAGGAATATATAATCTAATCCCCCCTATAAAACGAATATCTTGTATATCATTTATTATATGAATAATAACTCCAGCACATATAAATAATAAAGCCTTAAATATAGCATGTGTTAATAAATGAAAAAAAGCTAAATCAGGTAAACCTATTCTTAAAATTCTTATTATTAAACCTAATTGTCTTAAAGTTGATAAAGCAATAATTTTTTTTAAGTCAAACTCATAATTAGCTGAAATACCAGCTATAAACATTGTTAAACCAGATAATAATAATAATAATTTTAAAAAAAAATATCTAATAATAATAAATTAAATCGAATTAATAAATATACACCAGCTGTAACTAAAGTGGAAGAATGTACTAAAGCAGAAACTGGTGTAGGAGCTGCTATTGCAGCAGGTAATCAAGATCTAAAAGGAATTTGAGCACTTTTTGTTATTGCAGCTATAATAACTAATCTTCCAATTATTTTCATCTCTAAATCATTTCTTATAAATTCTAAATAAAAAATATAATTTCATCTACCATAATTTAATATTCAAGAAATAACTATTAAAATAAAAACATCACCAATTCGATTTCTTAAGGCTGTTAATATTCCTGCATTATAAGATTTTAAATTTTGATAATAAATTACTAAACAATAAGAAACTAACCCTAATCCATCCCAACCTAATAAAATTCTAATAATATTAGGGCTAATAATTAATAATATTATTGAAAAAACAAATAATAATACTAAAATAATAAATCGTATTAAATTTAATTCTGATCTTATATATCTTTTTCTATAATAAATAACTACAGAAGAAATTAAAAAAACAAATATTATAAATAATAAAGATATTCAATCTAATAAAATAGATATAATAATTGATACAGAATTAAAAGAAATAATTTCTCATTCTAATAAAACAACTATATTATTTATAATAAAATATATTATAAAAAAAAAATTTAATATTCTTATTAAAAATAAAAAAATAAACGAAATAAAACAAATTGAATATTTTATATTAGTAATAATTTAAAATGAATTTTCATATTTTTGACACCACAAATCAATATTTTTTTTTAAATTATTTAAATAAAATCAAATTATACTATAATCAATCTTTAAAACTAAAATATTTAAAGGTAATCAATGTAATATTAATATTAAATATTCTCGTGAAACACCTGTATAATAACTATAAATTCCTGAATAATATTTCCCATGTTGAACAAATGAATATAAATATAATCTATAACCAGCACTAAAAAAAGAAATTAATATTAATATTAATATAGAAATTCAAGATCATCTTATTAATCTATTAATTAATCTAATTTCACCTATAAGATTTAATCTTGGAGGAGCAGCCATATTTGAAGATATTAATAAAAATCATCATAATCTTATAGAAGGTATAAAATTTATTATACCTTTATTAATATATAATCTTCGTCTATGTAAACGCTCATATCTAATATTAGCTAAACAAAATATACCAGAAGAACATAAACCATGACCAATTATTAAAATATAAGATCCAACAAACCCTCAATAATTTATAACTATAATTCCTCTAATAACAATTCTCATATGAGCAACAGAAGAATAAGCAATTAATGATTTAATATCTACTTGACAAAAACATTTTAAACTAATGTAAAACCCACCAATTAATCTAATAACAATTCTAATATAATTTAATTTTAAATTAATCTCTTGTAAAAAAATTAATAAACGTAATAAACCATAACCTCCTAATTTTAATATAATACTAGCTAAAATTATAGAACCAGAAACAGGAGCCTCTACATGAGCTTTAGGTAATCATAAATGAACAAAATACATAGGCATTTTTACTAAAAAAGCTAAAATTATAGAAAAATATAATATATATAAATTTATATTAAAAAATTTTAAAAAATAAATTATTATACAATGAATCTCATTATAAATATAAAAAATCCCCATTAATAAAGGTAAAGAAACAAACAAAGTATAAAATAATAAGTATATGCCAGCTTGAATTCGTTCAGGTTGATAACCTCAACCAATAATTAACATTAATGTAGGAATTAATCTCCCCTCAAAAAATAAATAAAATATAAATATATTTATTGTTCTAAAAGTTAAATAAAGTATAATCAACAAAAAAATAATATTAAATAAAAAAAAATTAATATAAAAATTTATTTTATTTAAATTTTCTCTTGCTATAATCATTAAAATAGAAATTCAAATTCTTAATATAATTAATCCATAAGATATAATATCACAAGATATTATATATCTTATATTACAAAATAAATTTAATCTTATTCCTATATTCATAAATAAAAATATTATTAAAAATAATATTATTTGAACCATTCAAAATATATTTTTTATAAAACAAAAAGGAACTATAAAAATTATTATAATTAAAAATTTTATCATTTATTTATTTTAATAATTAGTTAATTCTTATAATTATAATAAATTAAATCTTTGAAAATAATCATTACCATGAGTTCGAATTATAGAAACTAAAATAGATAAACCTAAAGCCCCCTCACAAACTGAAAAAACTAAAAATACCATTAATATATATATATCATAATCAATAGATGTTAAATAAATCAATAAAAAAAAAAATAATCTTAATACAATAAATTCTAATCTAAGTAAAATAATCAATAAATGTTTATGCTTAAAAATAAAAATTAAATTTCCTAAAATAAATATTAAAATAAAAATAATTCATATATTTAAAATTATCATTTGTTTTTATAGTTAAAAAAAAATATTGGTCTTGTAAATCAAAGTTAAGTTATATACTTTAAAAACATCAAAGAAAAAGAATCTCTTTATCAATAATCTCCAAAATTATTATTTTTATTAAACTATTCTTTGATTTGAAATTTTTAAAATAATTTTTTCTATAATATTAATTATAATTTCATTTTTTATATTATTTTTAAATAATCCTCTATCTATAGGATTAATAATCTTAATTCAAACTTTATTAACATGTTTATTATCAGGAATAATTATTAAAACTTATTGATTCTCCTATATCTTATTTTTAACTTTCTTAGGAGGATTATTAGTTTTATTTATTTATGTCTCAAGAATTGCCTCCAATGAAATATTTAAACCTTTAATTAATTTTAAAAAAATTATTTTTTATTTATTATTTACAATTATCTTAATTCAATTTATATATAATTACAATATATCATGAATAAATCTTTCTATAAATTCTGATATAAATAATTTTTATGAATTAATATTATTTTTTAATAATGAAAATAAATTTAACTTAAGAAAATTATATAATAATCAAACATTTTTAATTATAATAATATTAATAATTTACTTATTTATTACTTTAATTGCAGTAGTAAAAATTACTAATATTTTTTATGGACCTATTCGATCATCCTTAAATTAAATTATAAAAATAAATGATAAATAAATATTTAAATATTCGAAAAACTCATCCTATTTTAAAAATTATTAATGGATCATTAATTGATTTACCATCCCCATCAAATATTTCTTCTTGATGAAATTTTGGTTCATTATTAGCTTTATGTTTAATTGTTCAAATTTTAACTGGACTATTTTTAACTATATATTATACAGCAAATATTGAAATAGCATTTTATAGAGTAAATTATATTTGCCGAAATGTAAATTATGGTTGATTAATTCGAACTCTTCACGCTAATGGTGCTTCTTTTTTTTTTATTTGTATTTATCTTCATATTGGACGAGGAATTTATTATGAATCTTTTAACTTAAAATATACATGAATAGTAGGGGTAATTATTTTATTTTTACTAATAGCTACTGCATTTATAGGGTATGTATTACCTTGGGGACAAATATCATTTTGAGGAGCAACAGTTATTACTAATCTTTTATCAGCTATCCCATCCTTAGGGGTTATACTAGTAAATTGAATTTGAGGGGGATTTGCTGTTGATAATGCTACATTAACTCGATTTTATACATTCCATTTCTTATTACCTTTTATTATTTTAATAATAACAATAATTCATTTATTATTTTTACATCAAACAGGTTCTAATAATCCTTTAGGTATTAATAGAAATTTAGATAAAATTCCTTTCCACCCATTTTTTACTTTTAAAGACTTAATTGGATTTATTATTTTATTATTTTTATTAACTATTTTAACTTTAACTAACCCTTATTTATTAGGAGACCCTGATAATTTTATTCCAGCAAATCCTCTAGTTACTCCTGTTCATATTCAACCAGAATGATATTTTTTATTTGCTTATGCAATTTTACGATCAATCCCAAATAAATTGGGAGGGGTAATTGCTTTAGTAATATCAATCTTAATTTTAATTATTTTACCATTTACATTTAATAAAAAAATTCAAGGAATTCAATTTTATCCTATTAATCAATTATTATTTTGAATAATAATTACAATTATTATTTTATTAACCTGAATTGGAGCACGACCAGTTGAAAACCCCTATATTATTACTGGACAATTATTAACAATTTTTTATTTTTCTTATTTTATTTTAAATCCTTTTATTAATAAATATTGAGATAACTTACTTTTTAATTAAATTAATGAGCTTGTATAAGCATTTGTTTTGAAAACTTAAGAAAGAAATTTGTTTCTATTAATTTATACTAAAAAAAATTAAATTATAATAAAAAAATTTTAAGACCTAAAAAAAATAATAAAAAATTTAAAGAAACTGGTAAATATCTTTTTCAAGCTAAATATATTAATTTATCATATCGATATCGGGGTAAAGTACCCCGTACTCAAATAAATAAAAAAGAAATTAATCTTAATTTTAAATAAAAAATAATTCTTAAATTAAATCCACCTAAATAAATTAAAACAAATAATATTCTTATAAATAAAATTCTTGAATATTCTGCTAAAAAAATTAATGCAAATCCCCCTCTTCTATATTCAATATTAAATCCTGAAACTAATTCTCTTTCACCTTCAGCAAAATCAAAAGGAGTTCGATTAGTCTCAGCCAATCTAGATCTTATTCAACATAATCTTAAAGGAAATATTAAAATAATAAATCACATAATCTCCTGATAATAAAAAAAACTTAACATATTAAAATCTATAACTATAATAATTCTAGATATTAAAATTAAAGCTAATCTAACTTCATAAGAAATAGTTTGAGCTACAGCACGTAAACCACCTAATAAAGCATAATTAGAATTAGACGATCATCCAGCAACTATTACAGTATAAACCCCTAATCTTGTACAACATAAAAAAAATAAAATACCTAAATTAAATCTAATTAAATTAAAATAATAAGGAATTAATAACCAAATTATTAAAGATAAAATAAATCTTACAATAGGAGAAAAATAATAACAAATATAATTAGAAAAATTAGGATAAGTTTGTTCCTTGGTAAATAATTTAATAGCATCAGAAAAAGGTTGTAAAATACCTATAAAACCTACTTTATTAGGTCCTTTACGAATTTGAATATAACCTAATACTTTTCGCTCTAATAAAGTTAAATAAGCAACACCAACTAAAACCCCAATAACTAAAATTAATAATCCAATTATAATTAAATAAATATCAAATATAAACATTTACTATCTATATAATTTAAATTATATATTAATGAATTCTAAAATCATTACATTTTTCTGCCAAAATAGTATACATATTATATATATATATTATTTTATATAATGTATTTATTAATTCTATAAATTATTAAAAATATTTTTATAAACATAATTTAATAAAATTCAAAAATATTAAATTTAATTTCAATATTTAATCCTTTCGTACTAAAATATTATAATTAATAAAAGATAGAAACCAACCTGGCTTACACCGGTTTGAACTCAGATCATGTAAGATTTTAATGATCGAACAGATCAAAAATTTTAAACTTCTGCATTTAAATTTTATCTTAATCCAACATCGAGGTCGCAAACTCTTTTTCTTATTTGAACTAAAAAAAAAAATTACGCTGTTATCCCTAAGGTAATTTTTTCTTTTAATCAATAATAATGGATCATTTATTCATTTATATATGTTTTTTTATAAAAAAAGTTTTATTTATTTTTCTGTCACCCCAACAAAATATATAAATTAATTTTAATTTTTATTTAAATATAATCTCAATTAAATTATCTATAAAACTCTATAGGGTCTTCTCGTCTTTTTATTTTATTTTAACTTTTTAATTAAAAAATTAAATTCTACATTTAATTAAGAGACAGTTTATATCTCATCCAATCTTTCATACAAGTCATCAATTAAATGACTAATGATTATGCTACCTTTGTACAGTCAATATACTGCAGCCCTTTAATTTTAAAAATCAGTGGGCAGATTAGACTTTATATTATTTTCAAAAAGACATGTTTTTGATAAACAAGTGAATATAAATTTTTGCCGAATTCCTTTAAATTAATTTTTTTAAAAATAATATTTTAATTAAATTTTATATACTAATTTTATCATTATATCAATTTTTATTTTATTAAAAAATTTTATTTTATAAATAATATAAAATTATATTAAATTTTATTTTAAATGAAATTATTTATAATAAATTAAAATTTTTTAACAATATAAATTATACAAAATTCAATTTTAAATTTAATTAATTATTTATATAAATTTAAATTAAAGCTTATCCCTTAAAATATAATGTTATTAAAAAAAAAAATTAATTAATTAATTTTTTTTTTTAATAACATAAAATTAAATTTTTTTCTAAAATAACTAGATATATTTAAAAACGATTAACATTTCATTTCAAATTAATTATTTTAAATATTTATGCTACAATAACTTTATTAATTAATTATCTCTTTTAAATTCGAGAATTTTTTTTTTAAAAATTTTTTTTAATAAACTCTGATACCCAAGATACATTAAATTAAAATTACTTTTAATTAATTTTTTATTTCATTTATTTCAAATTTATTTTACAATACTAATTTATTATAATTTTTCTAATTTTTTCTATAAAAATACTTTAACCCCCCTTTAAAATATTCTACTTAAAAATTTTTTTTTTATAATATTAATTAATTAATTTTTCCCCTCAAATTAATTAATTTTTAATATCTTTTCAATGTAAATGAAATACTTTAAATTCAAGCTCTAATTTGTTCTTTCTAGAAACACTTTCCAGTACCTCTACTTTGTTACGACTTATTTCAATTTATTAATATATGAAAGCGACGGGCAATATGTACATATTTTAATTTTTAATCATTTTATTAAATTAAATAAAATTACATTTAAATCCACTTTCAATTAATTATTAAAAATTAATATTCATTTAAATAAATTTATTGTAATCCATTATATTCTTAATTATAATCTGCATCTTGATCTGATTTAAATTTATATAATAATTTTAAAATATTAATTTTATTAAAAAATATTTTTTTAACAACGATATACAAAATAATAAATTAAGTAAATTTATTCGTGGATTATCAATTATTAAACAGATTCCTCTAAATGAACTAAAATACCGCCAAATTATTTAAGTTTCAATAAATATTTATTTACTATTTTGATATTTAATTTTAAATTTTAATAATAGGGTATCTAATCCTAGTTTTTTATAAAATTTATTAAATCATAAATTATTAATTATAAAATTTAATTAAATTAAAATTTCACCTAATAATTTAAAATTTTTATTATTTAATAAAATTATTAATTAATAATCAATAAAATTTAATTTAATTTTTGTATAACCGCAACTGCTGGCACAAAATTTGTTATTAATTAAAATATTACTAAATCTTAATTTCTTAAATAATTTAATATTAATTACTACTTATATAATTTAAATATTATTTAAATAATTTAAAATTAACACTAAAATTTATATGTAAAATAAATTTAAAATAAAATTTTTAAACCATAAAAAATTTATTTATATGTAAATTTTTTTAAATAGAATTTTTTTTTTTTTTTTTTTATATTAAAATATTTAATATAAGTTATTAAATTTTTAATAATTTCTCTTTTTTCTCTTTATAATATTCATATTAAAAACAAAAATTAAGAATTAAACAATTAATATTCGTAAAAATTATAATATATTAAAATAATTAATTTTAATTTATCTAATTATTTATAGAATATATATATATATTAATAAATTAAATATTTAATATATATATATATATATATACAGGTAATTTATTATTTAAATCAATAATAAAACCATTTTTAATAAATTTACATATAAATAAATAAATAAAAATTAAAAATAAGCTAAAATTAAGCTTTTGGGTTCATACCTCAAATATAAAGGAAATACCTTTTTTTTAAAAAAAATAAAGTGCCTGACTAAAGGATTATTCTGATAGGATAAATTAAGTAATTATTTTACCTTTATTATATTTTATAGAATTAAACTATACCTAATAGTATCAAAAACTATTGTGCATCTTACACTAAAATATATAATTTTGAATTTTGAATTCTCAAAAGAAATTAATATAATTTCTTATTTTAAATTTTTTTTTTATTTAATTCTAATAAGATATTTTTTCTTTTTATTTTATTTTTTAGAACTTTAATCTCAATTTCTTCTAACTCGTGATTTGGATGTTGAATTGGTTTAGAAATTAATCTTTTAAGATTTATCCCCCTAATTTCTAATTCTAATAATCTTTTATCCACTGAAGCATCATTAAAATATTTTTTAACTCAATCTATTGCCTCTATTAATTTTTTATTTACAGTTTTAATTAAAATAATTTTTATAAAAAATTTTGAAATAAATAATTTTATTTCTATTATAATAAACTCTTCTATACTTATAAAAATAGGAAGAACCCCCTTCCATTTTTGATTTCCTAATATTATTGAAGGATTATCTTGATTTAATAGCTTTTTATTAATAACCTGACAAAAAATTACCCCCATAATTATTTTATCTTATTATTTAAATAAAAATTTTATTATTATTATTATTTTAATAAATATTGTAATTGGAGCTATTGGAGGATTAAATCAAACTTCACTACGTAAATTAATAGCATTTTCATCTATTAATAATTTAGGATGAATACTTTCATCTATTATAATTAGAGAAACTTTATGATTCTTTTATATTTTTATGTACTCATTTATAATTAGAATTATATGTTTTTTATTTTATATTTTAAATATATATTTTATTAATCAATTATTTATTAATAATATAAATTTTTTTATTAAAATTAATTTATTAATTAATTTTCTTTCTTTAGGGGGTTTACCCCCATTTATTGGATTTTTCCCTAAATGAATTATTATTAACTTTTTAATTAATAATAATATATATCTCTTAACTTTTATTTTTATTATAATAAGATTAATTATATTATTTTTTTATATTCGTATTAGTTATTCAGCTTTTATATTTAATTATTTAAAAATAAAATGATTTAAGATTTTTATTAAAAATAATTATTTTCTATTAATTAATTTTTTTTCCTTTATTTCCTTAACAGGAATAATTCTTAGAACTTTTTTTTTTTATTAAGGTTTTAAGTTAAATTAAACTAATAATCTTCAAAATTATTTATAAAGAAATTATTCTTTAAGCCTTAATAGAAATTTCTATTCCTTAAAATTTGCAATTTTATATCATTTATGAATATAAAGCCAATTTTAATAAAAGAGAATTATCTCGTAAATAAATTTACAATTTATCGCTTAAATCTCAGCCATTTTATTATATAGCGAAAATGACTTTATTCAACAAATCATAAAGATATTGGAACATTATATTTTATTTTTGGTATTTGAGCTGGAATAGTGGGAACCTCTTTAAGATTATTAATTCGAGCTGAATTAGGAAATCCTGGATCATTAATTGGAGATGATCAAATTTATAATACTATTGTCACAGCACATGCTTTTATTATAATTTTTTTTATAGTTATACCTATTATAATTGGAGGATTCGGTAATTGACTTGTACCTTTAATATTAGGAGCTCCAGATATAGCATTCCCCCGAATAAATAATATAAGTTTTTGACTTCTTCCCCCCTCTTTAACTCTTTTAATTTCAAGAAGAATCGTAGAAAATGGAGCAGGAACAGGATGAACAGTGTACCCCCCACTTTCATCTAATATTGCCCATGGAGGAAGATCAGTAGATCTTGCTATTTTTTCTCTACACTTAGCAGGAATTTCTTCTATTCTAGGAGCTATTAATTTTATTACCACAATTATTAATATACGATTAAATAGATTATCATTCGATCAAATACCATTATTTATTTGAGCAGTAGGAATTACTGCATTTTTATTATTATTATCTTTACCTGTTTTAGCAGGGGCTATTACTATACTTTTAACAGATCGAAATTTAAATACATCTTTTTTCGATCCAGCAGGAGGGGGAGATCCTATTTTATATCAACATTTATTTTGATTTTTTGGTCACCCTGAAGTTTATATTTTAATTTTACCAGGATTTGGAATAATTTCTCATATTATTTCTCAAGAAAGAGGAAAAAAAGAAACATTTGGATGTTTAGGAATAATTTATGCAATATTAGCAATTGGATTATTAGGATTTATTGTATGAGCTCACCATATATTTACTGTAGGAATAGATATTGATACTCGAGCTTATTTCACCTCAGCAACAATAATTATTGCTGTACCAACCGGAATTAAAATTTTTAGATGATTAGCTACTTTCCATGGAACACAAATTAATTATTCCCCCTCTATTTTATGAAGATTAGGATTTGTATTTTTATTTACAGTTGGAGGTTTAACAGGAGTTATCTTATCTAACTCCTCAATTGATATTACATTACATGATACTTATTATGTAGTTGCCCACTTTCACTATGTTCTATCTATAGGGGCTGTATTTGCTATTTTAGGGGGATTTATTCATTGATATCCTTTATTTACAGGATTATCTTTAAACCCCTATTTATTAAAAATTCAATTTTTTATTATATTTATTGGAGTAAATTTAACTTTTTTCCCTCAACATTTTTTAGGGTTAGCTGGAATACCTCGACGTTATTCAGATTATCCTGATTCTTATATTTCTTGAAATATTATCTCATCTTTAGGGTCTTATATTTCTTTATTAGCTATTATATTTATATTAATTATTATTTGAGAATCTTTAGTTAATCAACGAATTGCTTTATTTACTTTAAATTTATCATCTTCAATTGAATGATATCAAAATTTACCTCCTGCTGAACATTCATATAATGAATTACCTATTTTAAGAAATTTATTCTAATATGGCAGATTATATGTAATGGATTTAAACCCCATTTATAAAGGATTATCCTTTTTTTAGAAATTGCAACATGATCTAATCTTAATTTACAAAATGGAGCATCTCCTTTAATAGAACAAATTATTTTCTTCCATGATCACACTTTAGTTATTCTTATTATAATTACAATTTTAGTAGGTTATTTAATAGTAAGACTTTTATTCAATAAGTATATTAATCGATTTTTATTAGAAGGACAAATAATTGAATTAATTTGAACTATTTTACCAGCAATTACTTTAATTTTTATTGCTCTACCCTCATTACGTTTACTATATTTATTAGATGAATTAAATAACCCATTAATCACTTTAAAATCTATTGGCCATCAATGATATTGAAGTTATGAATATTCAGATTTTCATAATATTGAATTCGATTCATATATAATTCCCACTAATGAATTAAATACTAATAATTTTCGTCTATTAGATGTAGATAATCGAATTATTTTACCTATAAATAATCAAATTCGTATTATAGTAACTGCTACAGATGTAATTCATTCTTGAACTATCCCATCCTTAGGGGTTAAAGTAGATGCTAATCCAGGACGTCTTAATCAAACTAATTTTTTTATTAATCGTCCAGGTATTTTTTATGGACAATGTTCAGAAATTTGTGGGGCAAATCACAGATTTATACCTATTGTAATTGAAAGAATTTCAATTAAAAATTTCATTAATTGAATTAATAATTATTCCTCATTAGATGACTGAAAGCAAGTATTGGTCTCTTAAACCACTTTATAGTAAATTAGCATTTACTTCTAATGAATATATTCGTAATTTTTAAATTTTATATTAATTTAAAGAATTAGTTAAAATATAACATAAATATGTCAAATTTAAATAATTACTATATAATGTAATATTCTTTTATCCCACAAATAATACCAATTAACTGATTAATTTTTTTTTTTTTTTTTTTATTAATTTATTTAATTTTTAATATTATAAATTATTATATTTTTAATAAAAAAATTTCAAATAAAAATAATAATTTATCTATTAAATTAAAAAACTTCAATTGAAAATGATAAGTAATTTATTTTCAATCTTTGATCCTTCAACTAACTTATTTAATATTCCATTTAATTGAATTAGAACTATCTTAGGAATTTTATTTATTCCTTATTCTTTTTGATTAATTCCTAATCGACATTTTTATTTTTGAAATTTTATTTTACTAAAACTTCATAATGAATTTAAAACTTTATTAAAAAATAATTATTTTCAAGGTTCTACCTTTATTTTCATTTCTATGTTCTCTTTCATTTTATTTAATAATTTTTTAGGGTTATTCCCTTATATTTTTACTAGAACAAGTCATTTAACACTATCTTTATCAATTTCTTTACCTTTATGATTAAGATTTATAATTTATGGGTGAATTAATAATTCCCAACATATATTTATTCATATAATTCCTCAAGGAACACCTTCTATTTTAATACCTTTTATAGTTTTAATTGAAACTATTAGAAATATTATTCGACCAGGAACTTTGGCCGTACGATTAACAGCAAATATAATTGCAGGACATTTATTAATAACTCTTTTAAGAGGAACAGGACCAAGTATAGCAAATTATTTTATTATTATTTTAATTATAATTCAAATCTTACTATTAATTTTAGAATCAGCAGTAGCTATTATTCAATCTTATGTAATTGCAATTTTAAGTACATTATACTCTAGTGAAGTTAATTAATGAAAACAAATTTTAACCACCCATTTCACTTAGTAGATTATAGACCATGACCTTTAACAGGAGCAATTGGAGTAATAGTTCTTGTTACAGGAATAGTAAAATGATTTCATAATTTTAACATAAATTTATTAATTTTAGGATATTTAATTGTTATTTTAACAATATATCAATGATGACGAGATATTTGTCGTGAGGGAACCTTACAAGGTAAACATACAATTTTAGTTACTAAAGGACTTCGTTGAGGTATAATCTTATTTATTGTTTCTGAAATTTTTTTTTTTATTTCTTTTTTTTGAGCATTTTTCCATAGAAGCTTAGCCCCTAATATTGAAATTGGAGCTATTTGACCCCCTACAAGTATTATTCCCTTTAACCCATTTCAAATTCCTCTATTAAATACAATTATTTTAATTAGATCTGGTGTATCAGTTACATGAGCTCATCATGCTATTATAGAAAATAACAACTCTCAAATAACTCAAGGTCTTTTTATTACAATTATCTTAGGAATTTATTTCTCTATTCTACAAGCTTATGAATATTTTGAAGCATCTTTCACTATTGCAGATAGAGTTTATGGATCAACATTTTTTATAGCAACAGGATTCCATGGTCTACATGTAATTATTGGGACATTATTCTTATTTATTTGCTTAATCCGACATTTAAATAATCATTTTTCTAGTAATCATCATTTTGGATTTGAAGCAGCAGCTTGATATTGACATTTTGTAGATGTAGTATGATTATTCCTTTATATTTCTATTTATTGATGGGGAAATTAATTATTTATATAATATATTTAGTATATTTGACTTCCAATCAAAAAGTTTAATAATTTTAATATAAATAATTATTTTAATAACAAATATTTTTTTAATTATTATATTAATTTCTAATATTTTAATATTATTATCTATTATTTTATCAAAAAAAACTTTCTCTGACCGAGAAAAATGCTCACCTTTTGAATGTGGGTTTGATCCTAAATCATCAGCTCGAATTCCATTTTCTTTACATTTTTTTTTAATTACTGTTATTTTTTTAATTTTTGATGTAGAAATTGCTCTTATTTTTCCTATTATTCCCCTATTTAAATTAGTAAATTTTATTTTTTGAGTAAAAATTAGATTTTTTTTTATTTTAATTTTACTAGCAGGTTTATACCATGAATGAAACCAAAATATATTAAATTGAACAAATTAAGGATTATAGTTTAAATAAAACATTTGATTTGCATTCAAAAAATATTATTAATTATAATTTATCTTAAAATAAGAAGCAATACTGCATTTAATTTCGACTTAAAAGAAAGAGTTATGAAACTCCTTATTTAAAATAAAATTTACTATTAATATTATTTTATCAATTATTAATTGAAACCAAAATAGAGGTATATCACTGTTAATGATAAAATTGAATTATAATTCCAATTAAATCCAATATAGAAATATAAAGATTAAAATTAAGCTGCTAACTTAACTTTTAGTGGTTAAATTCCATTAATATTTCTATTTATATAGTTTAATTAAAACTTTACATTTTCATTGTAAAAATAAAATATTTTTTTTTATAAATATTTAATTATTTAAAGATATTATATATCTCCCTAATATCTTCAATATTATACTCTTATTTATAAGCTATTTAAA
>CAJHXD020000027.1:0-20017 GCA_905147715.2 Xestia xanthographa | reverse complement strand
GTTAACGGCGACCTAAAAATTGCCATTCCACGATACGATCTGCAACGGCATATGACAGGAATGGCGGCGGCGGCGACTGTCGATCATATCGTCCTGACCTCTCCCCAGCGCATCGGCGTAGACTGTCCCAACTATCGTCAGACGCGTATCGACACCGAGCACGATGTCTTTAAAGAACTGCACGATGTCCTGAACGACACGCGAACCATCGGCTTTGAGTCGGATCACGCGTACTTTCACGTACAGCCGGTTCGCGTTGTCTTTACGGAGAAGACGACGACCCACGGAAAGGTCATGCACATGTACTTTATTCGTAACGTTACCGAGGATATGCATATCGCACTGGTGGAGGCGATGCAGTTGTACACCGACGACACCGTTGCTTTCGTCAGTTTCCGCAAGGCCAGCGACTATTCGGCTATAACGCAAAATCCCAAGTACAAATCCATGACCGAGCGACTGGTCTATCATCATATATCGCCCGCGGCAATGAGAATGCCTCCCAAAACTTTTATTGCATCACACCGGTCGCAGAGCAAATAAAGTTTGACTTTGATGCGAGTACGCAGATTGTCACCTTGCAACGAGTCGCTGCTCCCCCATCCCATCCGGCCGCCTCCCCAGTGACGGTTCGTTTGGTGCACGAGTACACGATAGGGGAGGGTGGCGGTTACGAGGGTGCAGTTTACAATCCGCACCATGCCAACATTACATATAGCACGGTCCAGCAGTTGACCCCCCTTGTAGCAGCAGCAGAAGCAGCATCGGGCGATAGTCTCTGAAGAGTGACAGCGGCGGTGAACATGTCATCGTGGATGCCTTGCTTCAGCAGAAAAATCCAATTACCGTAGTGAAGGACGATGTAAAGACACCATTCGACGAAGCCATATTCCTCAATTTCCAATACAGCCACGGCGAAGCTGCCCTGGCGCGATTCAATAGGTCCATCTTTGAACAGACTCGATTGCCTATGCTCGACGAGTGGACGACCATGCGCAACATTGATTTCATCGTATATAGAGGCATGTCCGTCTCCATGATGAATATCACGATTGCCAGCATCGTCGAAATGACCAGTGCCTATAAACATCCCATTCTTGTGATTTTAATTTCACCCGAGCAGTATCCCGAGAAGATTCTAGCTCTCTATCGTCGCATCATTGCGTTGGTTCGACCCGAGGGCTACAGCATAGAATATTGGAATGTCGATGGTCGTCACGTCTATCTGATGCACGGCCAGACTACCGAGCTGAGCAAGACAAAGGATATTATTACAGTGAAAGCATCGCCCTACGACGCAAAATACACCGTGTGCCTCTCAAAGACTCTGGTCACCGCCGTCGATGCAGATATGACCGTGACGTTTGACAAGAGCGAGGGCGATGTAAAGTTGACTCGTAGCATCTACACGATAGACTGTCCGGAGAATTTGATCGAGGGTGGAAGCAATGATTTCTTGCATGTACGTCACGCTTTTTACGATGTGAAAAGAGATGTATATTCGGTGAATGCACCCACCGCGAGCGGCTATGAGAAACATCATAAAATACTGGTTGCTTCGGGCAATCCGAGCGTGTTGTATCGAGCACACGCCATAGCCATGCATCTAAACGGACAACCGCACACCATAATATTTGCACTCAATCACGCCATTGAACAATCTCACATTGACACGTTGATAAAGGATCTGCACAAGCCGCTCAGTATGAGATATAACGACTATCGAATGTACTACAATAAAAAGGCACACGCCATCGTCATGTCGCATCCCGCTGCAGTGCCCACCAACGACGACGCCGTCATCGAGATCCAAGATCCCAAGATGCGAGTGTACATCAACGAACCGCCGCCCAAGATCGACACCGCCGCCACCGCCGCCGCTGAAACGAATCATATCATGCGATACGTTTCGCTGCAACTCACACGCACCGAGAGTGAATTGCCTCGCATCGCGCGCGATTCGTTGAATCCCCAGACGTGCATGTACATGCCGAGCGACCTGCTGGAACAATCAAAGATATGTGGCTCCTTGGATCGCACCATGCCTCTGGTCGCGGATATTCTATGTCTCGCCCCGCAGACAATGAGCAATTTCAACGAGATGAATAGCGTGCTCGGTCTCAGAGAGCGGCCATACACCCTGCTCGACACATCGCATTCCGTCAAGGCAGTGTTTGTGTATCGCGAGTGCGAGTATAGCGAGGTCAATTATTGGGCTTCGATGGTGGACTATTATAGCACGCAAGCCATGGTATTCGTATTCTTCAAGATTAAAAACTGGCGAGGTCAGTGCAACGAATGGCAGCGTCAGCCCAACGTCAAATATGTCGAGTTGAAGATGCACGACAATACCGCCGCTCTGATGGTGTGTCGGAAGAAAGAGTGTGCCTATACGTTTGACCGCTTCTACCGCCTGCATCTGGAATTCACAAACAAGATTAAAATCTATTACACCATGAGAACGGTCGATTCCGTTGTCGTGCACATGAGAGAACCCGATGGCGTAATGACCATGGAATCGGTGAGCGTCAAAAACATCTCATCGAAGATGCGAGTGCTACTCCAGAGCAGCCATCCGAGCGAGTCAAAGATGTATTGCGTCCTGTCGAATTAATACTGAGCAACGTCATCCTAAGCGTCAAGTCACTGGTGGGTGAGAACATTGAAAAGATCCTAGTCGACGATGGGACACCGCTGAGCTCGGACGAGCGACTCGTGCTGTTTGTACGAGTGCTGGACAGCGGAGCGCCACTCTATAGCCTGCTGACGCGACTCTACGAATCAGAGGCGAATCGTAAGCAATTGACGGTGGTGATTGCACAAAAGAGCGCCTCGCCATAAAGCTAGAGAGCGCAGATTTCCAGCACGACGACCCAGACATGTTTATGAGACGCGACAAGGAAATCGACACTTTTAAGTTTATCGACGCTGCGAGTACACAGGTATCGACGGACGATATAATCTTCCACGCCATCAAAGCGAGCACGAGCAACTGGAGTACCATCGTCGAACGTGCCACATACGATACTGGCGGTGTTACCGATCAAAACTACATGAATGCATCGTTCAGCGACGGCGACCGCGTAATCAAATATGTACACAGTGCGGTGCGATCCTCGCTAAGCAAGACCGCCATCGTCGGCTGGACTGGAGAGTTTGTGATGGAGAAGCACACCAATACCGTCGATTTTAACCCCTTCAACGAGACCAAATTCACCGCATTGAATCATACCTTCACCTATCAAAAATTAGACAATGTCGTCGCGTCGATGCCCATGGTGTTTATTCGACTATCTAAAAAATAAAATCTTTTTCTATGACAACAAACCTAAAAAAAAAATTTTTTTTTATCTTTATTTTTTTCTAACGGATATATTTGAAACAGATTGCGACGAGGAGCACCATACATCCGATCAGCCATACATATGCAAAGGTATGATCGGATTCGACGAATCGGGATACGACAAGGGTGGAGCACAGCACTCCTACGACGTTGAGACAGAGAATCTTGTGTTTACGATGGATGGCCTCGACATTCTTCATATAGACACTAAAGGCCCGCATGAGCTTGGATTCGCTGAGCATCAGCGCTCGAATGTCGGCCAGGTCACCACCGTCCTCGAGGGTGGTGCCATCGGCGGCGGCCAATTCGTCCTTTGTGAGTAGATTCTTCTTGGTGTATTTGATCCGATTGCCGTCCGAGTTGAATGTGAGCGCTCGAATGTAGTCGCAAACAAAGCACGAGTCGTACACGATATTGAGGCCAAAGTCGAATTCATCGATGATATTGTCGGGCGAGTAGCCAATCTCGCGAGGCGGATTGAAAAAGGAGAGGGTGTCGTGATTGCTGTGCAGCAACGAAGCCTTCAGATCGAGCGGATTGTACGGTCGTCTAAAATTAAATGTCTTCATGTCGAGTTTGTCGTTCTTGAGACTCTCCATGCCGGCGTCGTCGCTGCTCTGCTGGAAATCTCCACTCTCGTCGAGATAACGGCTCGAATACACGGCGTCTCGATACTTTTGAACAAAGAGAATCGGACTGATCTCGGGGGTGCCGAAGCCGGTCGTTTCCATTTTATAGATGACATCGTTGACGGAATAAAACTCTAGATGCTTGGCGTCGA
Source organism: Xestia xanthographa (assembly GCA_905147715.2). Lineage (NCBI taxonomy): Eukaryota > Metazoa > Arthropoda > Insecta > Lepidoptera > Noctuidae > Xestia > Xestia xanthographa. The sequence continues at coordinate 15,893 of CAJHXD020000027.1, read as the reverse complement.
GCATATCGTTGAGTTTCAGCGGATCGACAAAGAAGAGGGTGAGATCGATGATGGCCAGCACCATGAGGATGATGAATACGATAATGTTGCCTGCACTCTCTTGCGCGACAGTCATCATCTTGACGAATATCCGCACGAATATACCGACGAGCCGCTTGATCAGCATTTCGGCGAGAAAGTGCTTGATGAGGGTGGACGTGAGGATACGAACCCCGACGCGAGCAAACACCCGGAGGGCCATACGATTCACGGCGCCGATAAAGACCTTTAGCTGACTCGTGAGGAATGCATCGAAATGGTATTGTGCAAAGAGCGACAGTACGAGCTCGCCCACGCTGGTCAGTACGCTGGTCACGCTCGTCGATGCAATCATCTTGTCGAGGGTGTAATTCGAGGAGGTGGCCTTTAGGTGTATCGCCTGATACTCGTCCAGATAGCGTATGCCGTACTTGTCTCGTTTGAAATTGGCGGGGATGGGGGGCGGCGGCGAGTCGCGGGGATGTTTATAAATGATGCTAAACTCGTGCAATCCCCCCGGCCAGCCAAACTCGGTGGTCCAATACATGTGGCGATTGTCCTCCATGAGCCCGAGCTCGGATAGTTTTACAAACGGATTGATGGCGAAAGCGCGAGCGTTGACCTTGAAAAAATCCTCGTTTAGCATCTGCAGATCGACCTGTTCGCTGCGAGAGATGGCGGGCAGTTCGGGTCGCTTCACCGTGTATATCGAGTCGCCGTAGATGGTGTGCTTGAACAGATACTTGAAGCACGTGTATATGGATTCGCCGGGAAAGAGCGAGGTGAGTTGTTCGCCCCAAGTCAATCCGCAGGCGCTGGCGTCGCTCGCCAGGGTCATGGCGAAATCGTCGCAATAGTACTGATTGAGTTTAAAGGCGAATGTCTCGTCGCCGGTGCGCTCGTTGATGTAGGGGGGATCGCTGCTGACGTCGAACCCCGTGCCTATGGTGTCGACATGGGGCACGGTATGAGTGGCGGTGCGTGCATGATCGTCCACGCCCATGTTGTAGAAATCGGGAGTCATGTAGAGACAGGCCTCGCATCGTTTGCTGTAAAAGGTGGGCACGGCGATGCTCTCCTCGAGTTCGGTGGTGGTGCGACTGGGGCGCAGAGGTGCCGCATTGGCGACGTGAGAGAATAGATGCCAGCAGGCGCTGTTGCAGGCGGTGATGGTGGTGTTGCCGCTCTTGAACATTAACAGATCGTTGGACTTGGGGCATGTCCTGCCGCGCGGAAAGTGTCGATTACAGTGCATCTTCCGGCAGAATGTCGGACTCGCCTTGAGACGCACATAGATGCAGTGGTCTTGAAAGTCGGGATTGGCCTTGATCATCTTGCGATGCGGATGAATCTCGAGGGTGACGTGTGAGAATAGATGGCGCGCATGCTTCAGATAATGATTGAATGTGATGAGTTTGAAGCGCTCGAACGAGTAGGCATGAGCATGTTTAAAATCTACGCTAGTTGGTAGACTCATGCTGCTGCTGCTTCTCCTCCGCCGCCGTTCTCTTATTTGTCAACGTTTGAAACAGTATAATTTCAAGCTCCAGTATTCGATGACGAAAACGCTCACGATCCCGACCCACTCGTTCCCAATAGCCTCCTTCGCGAGCCCTCCGATGCGCATACTCCCAATGATGTAACGTGCGTATGCTCACGATTCGATTGAAGGTGACTCGTCGTCCAACTCGTTCCTGATCGGCATCACCATCGGCCATGACTGGTAGGGTGGTGGAGGCCAAAAAAAATAAGAACAATGTCCGAGGATATATTGGCATATGTTAATAAAAATCGTCTACAGATATGCAAGTACTGGGTATTGCTCGTCAATGCAGCAGCAACGGCATCACGTCGTAGCATCGAAGAATATTACAAGTCTCTACCACCGCCGCCGTCGTCGTTCCAATTACCATCACCGCCACCTCCAATGTCTATTCGTTCTACAATCTTGGCTTTAAGCGGCGGAGGCAACGGCGATATGTTTCGAGAAGTTTGGCTGTACTATAGACAAATTTTACAATTGTGCATCATGATGCCAATACAGATGGGTAAATATGGATTATTTGCATATAGTATGGAACGAATGCTTACACTACGCACCAACCCCCAAGAGTACGTTGAATCGGAGGATTTGTATTATAATAAAGAGGATGAATCGCCACCGACCACCACCCTCCAAGAAGAAAATCTCAAACGATTGTTGCATCTCAGCAAGAGTAGCGCCGATAATCATCACCGCCACTACCAGTTTATTCATCATCATCCCCCAAACGACATGCAAAAATATATAAAGATGTGGAATAAAATTCAAAAGTGTCTGATTCATTACATGTTGATTAATCGCGTGTACATTAATGATTTCAAACAGTATCACGAGGACATTTCAACGACGCTGCTGGAAAATGAAACGCCAAGTTAGTCGATGGTCAAATTTTTAATGAATGTATAAAAGTCTACACAGTTTAATTGTTTCTTCATGATGCTCGAGCAGCTTCGATTCATGTCGAGAATGTTGAACCACTCGCGATTGGGATATGCCGAGAGCATCGTGGACAATTGCTTTGGGATTCCGATGAGTTTGGAGAAATCGTGATCGGAATTTGCACGATTCGATTGTTTCGCATACAGATAGTCACTGGCGTAGTCGATGAACGATTTATTCTTTGTAGTGTTGGCGGCGGCGGCGGCTGCTGCTGTTGTTCCTCCTGCGGTGGCGACGTTATACTTTTCAATGTTATCAAAGTAGATGACGTAGACGAAAATGTAGTGTTTCTTCAGGTAGGCGGATGTCATGAAGGCGGGCAGATTGTTCAAATTATGAACAATGATTATGTTTCGCAACGAAAAATCACAATTGCCATAGAAGCGAATCAATTCTTTGCTGTATATAATGTTTATAAATCGATCGTCGCGTCCCGAACTTTGATATAAGCGCTGTAAATCTTGAAACGCCTCTTTGATCGTCGTGTATTCATTGTAGATCGCTGCAGCCATATCCTCACCAGTCCACGACGATGGAATTTGTACACAATATCAATGCCAAAGTGCCCGACGAGTGGGTCAACTATTCACACTTGCGCGGTGCTATTCCACGTGAATTTCAGCAAATCTACTCGCCCTGGGAGGCTAAACTCGCGTTAATGTTTCTCAACAACTGGTATCGCCACAAGCACCACACTCCGACTGAGAGCGCCGCCGGCTCGACGCCCGACTTGGAGTATACGTACGCGAGCGACGGTAGCGGAGGGGGAAACGTATACGTCAGCAGACTATTCGACGATGGCAAGTATTACAAAACGCTACAATATTTGGACAATAGTCATCCCATCTATGTAAAAGGCTTTATCGACCCTCTGCACAATAGATGGGAGATTGAACAATTTAATCCGTACGGAGGGTATCTGTCGTCGTCAAAGGGTGGTAGTGGCGGCGGTGACGAAAGATGCATGTCCGTTAACGACTATGCGCTTTATATGCAACGCAAGAAGAAAGCAGACTCGATACACGCCAACTTTAATTACCATCAGTGGTGCGTGGCCACGCGCTCAAAATTTTCACTAAACGGCGAGGTGTTATCGAATGTCGACGATGATGAAGTCGACGAAGGAGAAGAAATGGACTTGTAATTCACTGACGGCTCGGAGTAGAATGTAAAAAAAAATTTTTTTTTATCCATCGATACTCTTGTTGAATAGCTTGGCAATTTGTTTTTCTTTTTGCGCAATAAGAGTCGCTATCTCGGACATTTGTCGATGCATGATCGAAGCGGGAGATTCGTCGCTCAATTCGTTTCGAATGACCGGCAAGACTTGGGTGCGCACAAAGTGCATAGATTTTTTTGAATAAACTAGTAGAACGTAGACGCCGGGCTCAGAGGCGAACATTGTATCTGGATCATCATTAGCGCCGCCACCACCACCACCCAACGAGCCGAATGAGCATTTCAATTCGACTGGGATAACATTGACTGCCTGGTTGGTACTCTCGTAGCCCAGCAGAGAAGCAAACTCTTGTACTTTATAGTATATTCTGCCATCGACCGCGCATGCCCAGCACTGAAACTTGTCACCAAACTCGAAACGTTGTAGAGACATGCTGCTGATACCTTGTACTCGCGAGAGATATGTCTGCGGTCGTGAAAGGTTGAAGAGTGACTGACGAAGCGCCCCCGTCCTGCTGCAGCAGAATGGAGATTTGCCCCTCCCTTTGACCCAAACGATACGTCATCGCAGACAGCTCGAGTTGTTTGCCCCCCCCCCTTTTTTTTATTTAAATTCAATTTAGATGTGTCGCGTGCCCCGGTCGGAGAACGACTGACTCGACGATACGACCTTTTGATTCTGAACCCCCCTTTTTGGGCTCTCGACCAATCAGAGAGCTGGATTCGGCAAATTTCCCCCTCTCCTGACATTTTTCCTATATAAACAGCGATGGTCTCGCGCGCGACCTTATTTCTTCTCAGACCGTTGTACAAGATAGAGAGAAGAAAAAACAAAACAAAACCTTACGCCGGTCTTCCAAGATATATATATATAATATAATATAAAAATAAATATTATCCTAGCCCCCCGTCGCTGCCCCCTTTTTGTTTTCGAATTCAATTTCGATTTATGACGTCATCGCAGCAGACTTGTAGCTTGGAGTCGTGCTGGTCCCTGGTTTTTGAGACTGCGGTGAGTCGTCCCGATGTGCATGGGTCGATATTTGTGCCCTGGATGCACAAATTTGACCGCGACAACGACTGCTCCTTGGTTCGACGAGTGAGCATCCCCATTTTAACGGGCAGGGAACAGGTCGCGATTGAACGGTCAAACTTCTCGACCTCTTCTGCGCTGGGTAAACCTAGGATGCTCACTTGAGTGAGCATCCCCATTTTAACGGGAGGGGAACAGGTCGCGATTAAACGGTCAAACTTGTGCAGGCACCATCTCGACCTCGTACCTCTCGTATCGCCCGCACCCATCAACCCAGGCAAGGTGCGATGTCTCGGCCTCATATGTCTCATTCCTCGCAGCGAGTGGTACGTCATCAGAAGACAGCGTGAGAGCTTCATCAAGGCAGTGAGTGCGGTGTTGGAGATGTCTAAAGCGACTGCACAGATTATAGAATAAAAATAAAAAAATAAATGATACCCTCTTGCTTTATTTAAATTTAATTTAGATCCGTCGCGTGGCACGGTCGGAGAACGACTGAGCTGTACTTGCGACCTTTTAATTCTAAACTCCCACTTTTGGGCTCTCGACCAATCAGAGAGCTGGATTCGGCAAATTTCCCCCTCTCCTGACATTTTTCCTATATAAACAGCGATGGTCTCGCGCGCGACCTTATATATATATATATATATATAATATAATATAAAAATAAATATTATCCTAGCCCCCCGTCGCTGTCCCTCTTTTTTTTCTCGATTTATGACGTCATCGCAGCAGACTTGTAGCTTGGAGTCGTGCTGGTCCCTGGTTTTTGAGACTGCGGTGAGTCGTCCCGATGTGCATGGGTCGATATTTGTGCCCTGGATGCACAAATTTGACCGCGACAACGACTGCTCCTTGGTTCGACGAGTGAGCATCCCCATTTTAACGGGCAGGGAACAGGTCGCGATTGAACGGTCAAACTTGTGCAGGCACCATCTCGACCTCGTACCTCTCGTATCGCCCGCACCCATCAACCCAGGCAAGGTGCGATGTCTCGGCCTCATATGTCTCATTCCTCGCAGCGAGTGGTACGTCATCAGAAGACAGCGTGAGAGCTTCATCAAGGCAGTGAGTGCGGTGTTGGACAAGCCGAACAACTCGTCGATACTATCGAAGCCATTCTACGTGAGAATGCAGCCTTGGAAATGTCTAGAGCGACTGCACAGATTATAGAATAAAAATAAAAAAATAAATTATAACCTCTTGTTTTATTTAAATTTAATTTAGATCCGTCGCGTGCCCCGGTCGGAGAACGACTGACTCGACGATACGACCTTTTGATTCTGAACCCCCCTTTTTGGGCTCTCGACCAATCAGAGAGCTGGATTCGGCAAATTTCCCCCTCTCCTGACATTTTTCCTATATAAACAGCGATGGTCTCGCGCGCGACCTTATTTCTTCTCAGACCGTTGTACAAGATAGAGAGAAGAAAAAACAAAACCTTACGCCGGTCTTCCAAGATATATATATATATATATATAATATAATATAAAAATAAATATTATCCTAGCCCCCCGTCGCTGTCCCTCTTTTTTTTCTCGATTTATGACGTCATCGCAGCAGACTTGTAGCTTGGAGTCGTGCTGGTCCCTGGTTCAGAGACTACGGTGAAGAGCTGAAGCCTCGAAGCGTCTCGATATGCATGGGTCGATATTTGTGCCCTCGGTACACAAGTTTGACCCAGACGACAACGATTGCTCCTTGGCTCGGCGAGTGAGCAGCGTTATTGTCGTTTATTCCGAGAATTGATAACTCTGAGAATAGAATAGTGCGCCGCCATTTTTGCGATAACGATACCAACGCTGTATTTTAATTGCCGCAGGAGTCAATATATTATTCAAGAAGGCCACCTTCTCCAGAGGCATGGGATTCTGAAAGAGTACACTGTCGAATAATAATTTGGTCGAATCATCGAGATCTTTGAAACAAAGATTGACATTTTTTGAATATCCTTGCCGTTCCTCGGCATGATCATCTTCTGTTGGATGAGCTGGTGGTGGATGACATCTTCTATCGCGTATCGATGACTTTGAGTTTTCATACGCATGCCATTCTCGGTCCGATATAAATCTGAATTTCAATTCATCTCGTAGGTTGATGTTTAGTCGAAGTGGATTAATTTCATTCTTTTTCATGGAGCATTTGCGGGGGGAATCTTCGCAATGACCAAGTAAACCGTACAAGTCGGATAGTTTACAGTCATCAGTTAACTCATCGTCTGATTTTTCACAAAGACGTAATAAATAATGTGATTCACATGCTATATGAACGTAACTAGCGAACTCATGATATTCATCGTGTTGTTTAATTAGAGACTCTGCTGTCGCCTCGGGTACATCGGATTTTTGAAAGATTGCTGTTATAACTTCGATATTGGCGAATTTTAAAAGTTTTGTATAATCCACATTATAGGCATTGTTGTCTTTGGTTGTCCATGTAGCAGTCGGATATAATGTAAACTCGTTGACTGTGCAAAAATACAATACATCTGGCCAACGAGCATGCGGATTTGTGAGAGTTACGAGTCGTTTTGATAGAGGAATGGTCGAATCGTAGGCAACTCGCGACTTTAAGAAACTCCACGGTACGTTTGGATTTTGGCAAAATGCATTAAAGAATTCAGATGTCAAAAGATGTTGAAACTGGTGCATATTCTCCACGAAATACTGTACGTCGAGACGGTGGTTAAAACATAGATTCCGAAGTTTAAGATCTTCTTCTTCCGCTTCTTCTTTCAGGCAATCTGACCATCTGCCGTATCGCCTCCTCCAGAAACTCGATTTAATCAAACATTCTTTTATCGAAGAATAGCAATCATCATCGGTGGCGGCAAAACAATGAAGTTGATCGTAATCCCACGAAAAGTCTGGATGACGCATTACCGTGTGCATCGTAATATTGGGATTGGCCGATAGGTATTTTTCATACTGGTTTATTTTTTGCTTGCAAAGTGTACTCATTATTTCTCGTTGGGTCATATAACCACATGTCTGATAATGGGTATATGACAGTATCGAATAGGTAACCTTGTCGCGATATTTGTCGCACTGTTTAAACAAATATTCGGAATAGAGATTGTTCAATAGTTGTAGATCAAAGGTGAGACAGCGACGCCAAACGTTAAACATGTCCAAGTAAACGAACCACGAGGATGGGGCTGCTAGTACGGCCGGATCGCAGGGTTCGATTATATAATTCATGATTATGCGCGTCGAGCACAATCACAGTCTTATAACTTTAGCTCGACCAATCAGAGGGTTGGACCCCCGCCCCCCCCCCTGTTAGTGCGCATATCTACGCCGTGAGATAACCTCTATCGATTCGAGAATAAACACCATATCTACGCCGCGAGATAACCTCTATCGATCCGAGAATAGAACGCCTGATTGATGCGTGTCCATTACCGTTATCGAGAATATAAAAGAGGCGGTGCGGTGTGGGTTGATCCACAGTCGATCGGTTGATCATCATGCCGCCCACACGTAAACACAAGTTGAACGTAGCGAGATGTCGGGACAAGCTGTACATTTATTTTTCGACACCCTCGACCAATGCTCGAGACGTGGAGAAAATTCTACAGATCATATACAGCGATAACATAGTTGGTGAATTTTATAAATTGTATGCGATTCAAATAACTGCGATAAAAGCACTATTGTGTAGGTAGGCGAATATACAAATTTCCTCATCACGTACGCATTCGGTTTTTTTTCCTCATCCTCATTACTATATACGGTTATCGCGAAAACAAAATGTGGTTAATTAGCATTAGTATTTACAGCTCAAAATGTGGTTAATTAGACATGAGGTAAGCGATAACAAAAATCGCAGAATGTCGTCCCAGAATATAATAATTGTTGTACAATATAGATGAAAAAAAAACATTTTGTTTTTATTTATAAGATGCGATGGTGCATTACCTGACCGCAGAAACGTATGCATCTGGAACATGCAGCGCGACAGTGATATTGATTATGACCTCAGAAACGCATTCTTTTGGAACATGCTGCGCCGCGACAAGAAATTGTTGGTTATCGAAGATTTGCTTGACTGGTTTGGTTATTCGGGCGAGTACGAGACTAAAAAAACTAATTTTCTCTCGCTGTTGAAGAAGAATCCACACGTCGCATATACAGAAGTCGGAGTTCCGATATTGAAGAATGCCCGCCATGTCGTGATGAAACCTTCGGACTTTGAAACGATATTGCGAATTCATTCACCGAAAGCTTGCAAGAGGTTTGAATATACCACCCAACTGTACAAGTGCTATGAAAGGTATTACGAAGCACGTGACGCCATCATTATGAACGACTACACTAGATTTGGAAAATACGATCGATGTAAATACCTTGTTGGAAGAACGCAGAAAACATATGAGAAGGATATTGAAGAGTTGAAAACTCGCGTATGCACAGACGAAGGCGGCGACTCTCTCATTTGGCACAAACATTTTAAATTTATAGAACCTCGAGTCGATAATAATAGATATGCTATCAGCAAATCCGACCCACAAGATCCATTTCTTGATGAATTATTTTCCGAGCACGTGTATCAGCAAATGCAAAAAATAGTACTAACACTATTATTAACACTTCACTAACACTATTATTAATACTTAACACTATTATTCATTGATAAAACTGGATCTCCCCACTCTGGTTAATAATTTACGTGTTGTGGGATGATGTGATGTAGTTATAGTGACGAGGTGGCGGTGGACCTGGAACCTGAACTGACCTGACCTGGTGGATGGGTAGTGACGATTGGACTTACGAGCTACTGGTACGAAAGCTGTTCAGTGTTCGAAACTTTCGTACAGAAGCTATGCCCCGTGGGTAGCTTAGTTGTGTCGACGCTCGGAATGAGCTCTTTGAAATCGGTACGCGTCTTGAAATCAATCAGGGAACTCTTGGCAATCTTCTTCAAATGAACTATACTTGAATCGCTATTGTCGTATAAATCATCATCATCTCCACCATCGTCGGGATTCTCTTCATCAACACTCTTACCGCCGCCATCATCTCCTAGTCCTCCTCCTCCAGGTTTCTTCGCATCACTAAAATCATCATCGATTTCATCGGGCTGAGGAGGGGTTGTCGATGACGAGGATACGGCACCCATCGCCGCGCTAGGGGTGTATGTGTCTAGTCGTCGTCTGTTTCGTTTCTATCTGAAGGAGGCAGCGGTGGCGCCCTAGGGGTAGAATCTTATCAAGGTGTACTTATCAGTAGAGGGAAAGAGAGTATATGAGGGGGGTACGTGAGGTTTTTGTTTGGGCGTAACCTGCATCGCACCGTCATCGCACCTGACCGCATGATTCCGGTGAAAGGAATGATTAATGTTGCGCGTGCGTGTAATATAAAAACTTTATACCGTAATAAACGCATCGCAGTCGACGCAATGTCGTTGAGCAGATTGATTGTGTCGTCGTTAGTGGTGGTGGTGGCGGTGCTGTTGGTGGGGGTGGAGCGTGGGATGATGGCAGCTCGAATTCAAACTATACCGATCAGTTGGGCCGAGGAGATAGCCGTGTGTCGAACGCGAGTGAGTGTCGACTATAGCCCCGATCGAATTCCCTCGATGATTAAAGTGCTCAAGTGTGCCGATGATCCGTATACCATGTGTCGCTCCTCAGCTTTGTCGTCTTCCAGAAGTGTAGCGTGCTGCGGCAAGAGTATCGTCGACGCTGATAATGGCCAGTTTGCTTGCATCGAGCTTCAAGATTATGTTAGAGTGCTGTATCTACGGAACCGCGAAGAGTACATCAGTGTGGCGGTGGGCTGTTCGTGCATAAGACGCGTACCCCTAATCGCTCAGGAAGTTGAATGAGGAATAAAAAAAATAAGAATTGTTAAAAATAATAATTGTATTTTATTGCTTTCTTGGTATTCTTTGCATGATCGCGGCATTTTTGAAGAATCTCATCCCGACTGGTGTATCGTCGTCGCGCCGATATAATCGTCAGACAATCCTTTCGTAGACATTTCACGATAGTCTCGTAGTTGTATATTCGCGCGTTTGTAGATGCGTCGTTGAATACAATCTCGCCGCCGCCTCCATCAGCATTCTCTTTCACGATACATGGAATCAGACACGATTCCAGCGATTGAACATTGAGTGTGGACGTCGTGCCAATATATACAATGCCCGGTGAAAAATCCATAATAATAATAATCTTAATAAGTATGTTTATATTGTTTTGCGTATATCTGAATAGACAGGTGAATGTTATCGCAGTAACTCTAAGACGATACGACTAGAAGAATCGCAATGTCGACGTCGCTCGTCTCGCCGTACTATAGTGCCGATCCGTTCGAGGCTCTCGAACTATTGTTTATTCTCACGCAAAAGCACAAACTTTCGCCGCAGAAGAAGCTTCAATACATCTCGATGATGGTGGAGTTTTTTCGAATCTTTACGGTGCACACGGGCATCTCGCCGCACACCTCTCTGCCCGAGTCACTTATGATGTTTGTCGCCGACTCTGGAACCATACGAAAAAAAATTTATGAGCATCTGCATGACAAACCAATCTTTGTACAACCGCGGCTAAACGCCAGCGAAGAGACGGCGTTGCATAAATTCTTGTTAAAAATCAAACACAATGTGACTAGCGTCGGGGAGGATGCGCATGCGCTCCGTAGTCTCAATGGAATGCTGGATGCGACCCCCGAGCCCGGAGAAGAAGAGTCGAGCGAAGCGGCGCTATCCGCCACCGCCTCGGTAAACTTTATAGATTTGCTCATGCGCGACATTACCGACGCTCAAACCAAGAAACGGCACATGGATATGCTGAAAAATCTCAACAGTCGTCGCCGCTACATCAGCGATATGATAGTAAGCACAAACAACATTGTGTATCTGCAGGAAACTGTCCTCGATGAATTCCCGCATCAGCCTCTCGCCCTGCTAGAACCCAAGTTGCCCTTCAAGGACAAGGATATGCACTTTTATAACATTGTTAATACGAGGCATTTGTTGAGGCGGCTGTGCTGTTGACGATGAAGTCGTTCATGTGCTGCAACAAATTTTTTGTTATAGTCATCAATACATTGTATTCTTGAGTGTTGTAGGCACTAGCGGAACGATTTGCCAAAATGCCAAACATCTTGCTGGCGTCGTCCAATGTTTTAATGCGAGACCTATCAAAGGGCGCGGTTACATTCGTGTCGTCAGCGGTTGTAAAATTCGTTGTGGGCATAGATGTACTCGTGGATGCAAGAGTCGGAGGTGGTTCTGGAGTTGGAGTGGTTGTAGTGGTTGTAGATGTACTCGTGGGCGCAGGAATCAGAGGTGGTTCGGGAGTAGTCGTAGTGGTTGTACTCGTGGGCGCAAGAGTCGGAGGTGATTCGGGAGTAGTCGTTGTGGTCGTAGATGTACTCGTGGGCGCAAGAGTCGGAGGTGGTTCGGGAGTAGTCGTTGTGGTCGTAGATGTACTCGTGGGCGCAAGAGTCGGAGGTGGTTCGGGAGTAGTCGTAGTGGTTGTAGATGTACTCGTGGGTGTAGGAATCGGAGATGGTTTCAGAGTCGTGGTGGTTGTAGATGTACTCGTGGGCGCAAGAGTCAGAGGTGGTTTCAGAGTCGTAGTGGTTGTAGATGTACTCGTGGGCGCAAGAGTTGGAGGTGGTTTTGGAGCGGTACTCGTGGGCGCAAGAGTCGGAGGTGGTTTCAAAGTCGTGGTGGTTGTAGATGTACTCGTGGGCGCAAGAGTCGGAGGTGGTTCGGGAGTAGTCGTTGTGGTCGTAGTGGGTGCAAGAGTCGGAGGTGGTTCTGGAGTTGGAGTGGTTGTAGTGGTTGTAGATGTACTCGTGGGTGCAGGAGTAGGAGGTGGTTCTGGAGTAGTCGTAGTGGTTGTAGATGTACTCGTGGGCGCAAGAGTCGGAGGTGGTTCGGGAGTAGTCGTTGTGGTCGTAGATGTACTCGTGGGCGCAAGAGTCGGAGGTGGTTCGGGAGTAGTCGTTGTGGTGGTTGTAGATGTACTCGTGGGCGCAAGAGTTGGAGGTGGTTTTGGAGCGGTACTCGTGGGCGCAAGAGTTGGAGGTGGTTTCAGAGTCGTGGTGGTTGTAGATGTACTCGTGGGTGTAGGAATCGGAGATGGTTTCAGAGTCGTGGTGGTTGTAGATGTACTCGTGAGGGCAGGAATCGGAGATGGTTTCAGAGTCGCGGTGGTTGTAGATGTACTCGTGGGTGTAGGAATCGGAGATGGTTTCAGAGTCGTGGTGGTTGTAGATGTACTCGTGGGTGTAGGAATCGGAGATGGTTTCAGAGTCGTGGTTGTAGATGTAGCAGTAATAGTTACATTAACGGCAGCAGTCTTGTTTGTAGCCACGTCGGTCCCATTCAGATCTGATGGAATAGGGTCGTCGACAGCAATAGCAGCAGCAGTCTTGTTTGTCGCATTCAATGGAATGAGGTCGCTGACGGCAGCAGCAGCAACAGTCTTGTTTGTAGACGCATCGGTCGCATTCACACGAATCTCTTCGGCGGTGGTCGTCGGCAGCAGCGTCGTCGTCGTCGTATTGGGATAGATTGCATAGACCAGCGCAATCGTTTCAGTAGTGGCGGAATCATTTTTGATAGTTTGCACTGTTGGCGTGATTGAAAGACACGCGAATAAAACGACTACGGTCGTCGCCGTCGTCGTGGGCCGCATCGTTAATCGCGCCACTCTACGACAATAATGCGTAAAAATTATATACACGACAGTTTTTTTTTTAAAATATGCTTGACCGTTTTTGTTTCGATAATTTTTGAATTATACGCGCCTTATAACATTTTACCTAAACATTGATCGAATGTTTAATGTTTTGTGTGCCGCTGAGATTTTGACAATTCAACAGAGTCGAGACGGTGGTGCAGTTTGACTTGAACGTCACGCCCGCCACTTTGGGATCAATCAGCGATTCGATCGCTCGCACACTCACGACATTCTTCAGGGGGCCGTCGTGGCTGGGCTTGACGTAGAACGTCGAAGATTCGTTGATGACAAAACTCTTCATGAACCGCATGTAGTGCACGATGAATACATTCGAATCGACGGGATTGTCCGGCACGATGGGATAGCGTCGATGTTGCGTCAGATACGAGAACAGGACGGCGTTGCGTATGTAGGCCGATTCATCGGTGGACGCGTCTATGGACGAAAAGTCACTGGTATAAATCAGCTGAACGTTGGTGCGCTTCTTCCAGAGAATGTCGAGCGGGGAATTGGACAGTTGCGCGCAGTCGGAATTGTCGCCCAGTTGGGAAACTAGAAACTTGTAAATCTCTTGCATCACCGTGCAATTGGTGCGCAGAATCACGTACATAAACACTAGGGTGTCGGCGTAGCATAGAATCTTGACGATATTGATGGTGCATGCAAACCTCTCCAGCAATCCCGACAGCACGCGATCATTCAGAATCACATAAATCTCCACGTTCAGATGGCCATGCTTCAGACGCTCGCCGCTCTTCAGGAGCATCTTGACACCGCTGCGCGCACACGCATCGAGTATCGGATGACCGCCAAACGTATAATACACATTTGTCGTCGCCGCCGCAGCACCCTCATCATCGTCGTATCTCTTGAATGTGATGCGCTCGACGGTGATTCTTCGCTCGCCTCGCACCCCATACACCACGGGATTTTTATATTTCAGCGTAAACTTTTTAAAGAACGGCTCGAGCTCTCGCCTCACCAGACAGCGCATCGTATAATTGTGCCCAAACTCTTTGACAATGTCATTAAACACTGACGCGTCATACTCGCCCCCGACGGCAAACACGAATCCCCGTTCGATCAACGTCTTGAGAATTCCACAGCTAGCGTCCAATTCGTACTCGATAAATTCACTATGCTCCGGAATGTTTTCAATGTTGTAGGATCGCGGCAGACTCGTGAGATATCTAGTGTCGCGCTGGAATGCCTCGGTGATGAATGCACCGCCACCACCACCGCCACCAGACCTCTTTGAATGTTTAATGCTCAGGGCACTCTGCTGATGACTCGTGTAATACTTGTTGATGATAATGTTTGGCGTGTTGGAGTCGTGCACCTTGGATATATAGTAGAGCGTGCTAATGTCCGCGACGAGGGCAAGAGTGTGCTCCGAGGTGGGTTCGCTCTTTAGCCGATCGACGACTGTGCACAAGCGCTCAAATGCCGCATCATTGTACACGACATTATCATCAAAGAATGTTTGGAGGATCCGTTGGAACGTGGGCGAGTCTGCTGCTGATGCTGCTGCCGATGATGATTCATCTTCGGTAAACTCGCGCATATGCAGTAGAGCGTGTGAATTCTCAATTAAATGTTCATAGAGAACGCTGGTAAAGTACGAGGCGATTCGATCCTTTAGACCGCACACTCGCAAGTTCTCCCTCAGCCGCACCATTATCGCCTCGCACACACGAAACGACGTCGCATTCTGCGGATAATACACCAACGAATCTTTAAACACCACCGCCATTCGGTATACTATCGTAATATATACGCCGCCGCTCTCGAAATTGTGCTCCAAAATTTGATTCACTCGATAGATGCACACGCCTCCTCCGTTGCTGCTGCCGCCTCGTTTGAAATCTTCGATAATCTTTAGGCCAAACGTTATGTTTGCCGTATCGTCAAAGTTATCATCGGTGTATGTAAAGACGCGCACCGACTCGTCCCATATGGGAATGGCGTGATTGCAACGAAGAAAATGAAATTCTTGATGATCCGTGGATATTCGATGACTATACCACATGCTGCTGTTGCAGACCAACGACGACGACTGAATCGACAGAGACGAGTGTAGCCCTATTTATACTAGTAATAGACGGGGGTTGGTAGTGGGGGGAGAAAAAGGAAGGGGTAAAAAAAAATACCGATTGTTGTTGCTTTTTTATTTTACATGTCGCTCTAATATATTGAAAATTTCCTGATGTCGAGAACCAAAGTGAAATACATGCGAGCCCAAACGATTGAGCATAATGTTGCCCTTGCTGATCTGATGAGTGTTCCATTCGAGTCTAGTCATGGTCCGGAGATTGCTGCTGTTTTTAACTAGCGCAATATCGTCGTTATCGTCGCTCGTGACGCGCAGTACGCCCACGCATAAATCATCGTCCATAACGTTGGCGGGGGCATCGGCAAACTCCAAGTCTTTGCGGATGGGCAACACCATGTCCCACATGTGATGCGTAACGTGTTCGAGTTTG
>CAJHXD020000026.1:0-20869 GCA_905147715.2 Xestia xanthographa | reverse complement strand
TGTTTTTTACTCGCTCCCTTAGGTAGATTTTGGTACTAACAGAAATGTATGGGAAAACGATTTTTTTTTGAAAAAATACAAGTTCTATTCGGGCTAGGGGCGCGGGCGAGGGGTCCAGAGACGCGTCTCCGCGCGGGCTAGCTATATAAAGAATAAAACTTATTAGGTGCCGACCAAAAATTTTGAGTTGTGGTCAAAAAACCCGTTTTTGAACCGAAAAATTTTGAATTTCACCCCAAAACCTGGAAACTGGGACACGGACCGCGGACCAGAATTCAGGGATGAAGGGTGAGGACTATTGCAACTATAAACTAACGTTATTTTTGTAAAAGAATTTGGAAAAACAATTAGTTTAGACAATTTACTTTGAAAATTCGAAAAATTCCCGAGTGTTAGTAGGGATAAAGTCCCGACGCGCGTGCAAGTGCGTGCGATATGGTCAAAACGTAGGCGGAGGCCTAGTTTGGTCTAAAAATACTGAAAACCGCTTCAAAATCGCACGTCTGGAAGCAAAGATATCTGCGTTCGTGTTTTTTACTCGCTCCCTTAGGTAGATTTTGGTACTAACAGAAATGTATGGGAAAACGATTTTTTTTTGAAAAAATACAAGTTCTATTCGGGCTAGGGGCGCGGGCGAGGGGTCCAGAGACGCGTCTCCGCGCGGGCTAGCTATATAAAGAATAAAACTTATTAGGTGCCGACCAAAAATTTTGAGTTGTGGTCAAAAAACCCGTTTTTGAACCGAAAAATTTTGAATTTCACCCCAAAACCTGGAAACTGGGACACGGACCGCGGACCAGAATTCAGGGATGAAGGGTGAGGACTATTGCAACTATAAACTAACGTTATTTTTGTAAAAGAATTTGGAAAAACAATTAGTTTAGACAATTTACTTTGAAAATTCGAAAAATTCCCGAGTGTTAGTAGGGATAAAGTCCCGACGCGCGTGCAAGTGCGTGCGATATGGTCAAAACGTAGGCGGAGGCCTAGTTTGGTCTAAAAATACTGAAAACCGCTTCAAAATCGCACGTCTGGAAGCAAAGATATCTGCGTTCGTGTTTTTTACTCGCTCCCTTAGGTAGATTTTGGTACTAACAGAAATGTATGGGAAAACGATTTTTTTTGAAAAAATACAAGTTCTATTCGGGCTAGGGGCGCGGGCGAGGGGTCCAGAGACGCGTCTCCGCGCGGGCTAGCTATATAAAGAATAAAACTTATTAGGTGCCGACCAAAAATTTTGAGTTGTGGTCAAAAAACCCGTTTTTGAACCGAAAAATTTTGAATTTCACCCCAAAACCTGGAAACTGGGACACGGACCGCGGACCAGAATTCAGGGATGAAGGGTGAGGACTATTGCAACTATAAACTAACGTTATTTTTGTAAAAGAATTTGGAAAAACAATTAGTTTAGACAATTTACTTTGAAAATTCGAAAAATTCCCGAGTGTTAGTAGGGATAAAGTCCCGACGCGCGTGCAAGTGCGTGCGATATGGTCAAAACGTAGGCGGAGGCCTAGTTTGGTCTAAAAATACTGAAAACCGCTTCAAAATCGCACGTCTGGAAGCTAAGATATCTGCGTTCGTGTTTTTTACTCGCTCCCTTAGGTAGATTTTGGTACTAACAGAAATGTATGGGAAAACGATTTTTTTTGAAAAAATACAAGTTCTATTCGGGCTAGGGGCGCGGGCGAGGGGTCCAGAGACGCGTCTCCGCGCGGGCTAGCTATATAAAGAATAAAACTTATTAGGTGCCGACCAAAAATTTTGAGTTGTGGTCAAAAAACCCGTTTTTGAACCGAAAAATTTTGAATTTCACCCCAAAACCTGGAAACTGGGACACGGACCGCGGACCAGAATTCAGGGATGAAGGGTGAGGACTATTGCAACTATAAACTAACGTTATTTTTGTAAAAGAATTTGGAAAAACAATTAGTTTAGACAATTTACTTTGAAAATTCGAAAAATTCCCGAGTGTTAGTAGGGATAAAGTCCCGACGCGCGTGCAAGTGCGTGCGATATGGTCAAAACGTAGGCGGAGGCCTAGTTTGGTCTAAAAATACTGAAAACCGCTTCAAAATCGCACGTCTGGAAGCAAAGATATCTGCGTTCGTGTTTTTTACTCGCTCCCTTAGGTAGATTTTGGTACTAACAGAAATGTATGGGAAAACGATTTTTTTTGAAAAAATACAAGTTCTATTCGGGCTAGGGGCGCGGGCGAGGGGTCCAGAGACGCGTCTCCGCGCGGGCTAGCTATATAAAGAATAAAACTTATTAGGTGCCGACCAAAAATTTTGAGTTGTGGTCAAAAAACCCGTTTTTGAACCGAAAAATTTTGAATTTCACCCCAAAACCTGGAAACTGGGACACGGACCGCGGACCAGAATTCAGGGATGAAGGGTGAGGACTATTGCAACTATAAACTAACGTTATTTTTGTAAAAGAATTTGGAAAAACAATTAGTTTAGACAATTTACTTTGAAAATTCGAAAAATTCCCGAGTGTTAGTAGGGATAAAGTCCCGACGCGCGTGCAAGTGCGTGCGATATGGTCAAAACGTAGGCGGAGGCCTAGTTTGGTCTAAAAATACTGAAAACCGCTTCAAAATCGCACGTCTGGAAGCAAAGATATCTGCGTTCGTGTTTTTTACTCGCTCCCTTAGGTAGATTTTGGTACTAACAGAAATGTATGGGAAAACGATTTTTTTTGAAAAAATACAAGTTCTATTCGGGCTAGGGGCGCGGGCGAGGGGTCCAGAGACGCGTCTCCGCGCGGGCTAGCTATATAAAGAATAAAACTTATTAGGTGCCGACCAAAAATTTTGAGTTGTGGTCAAAAAACCCGTTTTTGAACCGAAAAATTTTGAATTTCACCCCAAAACCTGGAAACTGGGACACGGACCGCGGACCAGAATTCGGGGATGAAGGGTGAGGACTATTGCAACTATAAACTAACGTTATTTTTGTAAAAGAATTTGGAAAAACAATTAGTTTAGACAATTTACTTTGAAAATTCGAAAAATTCCCGAGTGTTAGTAGGGATAAAGTCCCGACGCGCGTGCAAGTGCGTGCGATATGGTCAAAACGTAGGCGGAGGCCTAGTTTGGTCTAAAAATACTGAAAACCGCTTCAAAATCGCACGTCTGGAAGCAAAGATATCTGCGTTCGTGTTTTTTACTCGCTCCCTTAGGTAGATTTTGGTACTAACAGAAATGTATGGGAAAACGATTTTTTTTGAAAAAATACAAGTTCTATTCGGGCTAGGGGCGCGGGCGAGGGGTCCAGAGACGCGTCTCCGCGCGGGCTAGCTATATAAAGAATAAAACTTATTAGGTGCCGACCAAAAATTTTGAGTTGTGGTCAAAAAACCCGTTTTTGAACCGAAAAATTTTGAATTTCACCCCAAAACCTGGAAACTGGGACACGGACCGCGGACCAGAATTCAGGGATGAAGGGTGAGGACTATTGCAACTATAAACTAACGTTATTTTTGTAAAAGAATTTGGAAAAACAATTAATTTAGACAATTTACTTTGAAAATTCGAAAAATTCCCGAGTGTTAGTAGGGATAAAGTCCCGACGCGCGTGCAAGTGCGTGCGATATGGTCAAAACGTAGGCGGAGGCCTAGTTTGGTCTAAAAATACTGAAAACCGCTTCAAAATCGCACGTCTGGAAGCAAAGATATCTGCGTTCGTGTTTTTTACTCGCTCCCTTAGGTAGATTTTGGTACTAACAGAAATGTATGGGAAAACGATTTTTTTTGAAAAAATACAAGTTCTATTCGGGCTAGGGGCGCGGGCGAGGAGTCCAGAGACGCGTCTCCGCGCGGGCTAGCTATATAAAGAATAAAACTTATTAGGTGCCGACCAAAAATTTTGAGTTGTGGTCAAAAAACCCGTTTTTGAACCGAAAAATTTTGAATTTCACCCCAAAACCTGGAAACTGGGACACGGACCGCGGACCAGAATTCAGGGATGAAGGGTGAGGACTATTGCAACTATAAACTAACGTTATTTTTGTAAAAGAATTTGGAAAAACAATTAGTTTAGACAATTTACTTTGAAAATTCGAAAAATTCCCGAGTGTTAGTAGGGATAAAGTCCCGACGCGCGTGCAAGTGCGTGCGATATGGTCAAAACGTAGGCGGAGGCCTAGTTTGGTCTAAAAATACTGAAAACCGCTTCAAAATCGCACGTCTGGAAGCAAAGATATCTGCGTTCGTGTTTTTTACTCGCTCCCTTAGGTAGATTTTGGTACTAACAGAAATGTATGGGAAAACGATTTTTTTTGAAAAAATACAAGTTCTATTCGGGCTAGGGGCGCGGGCGAGGGGTCCAGAGACGCGTCTCCGCGCGGGCTAGCTATATAAAGAATAAAACTTATTAGGTGCCGACCAAAAATTTTGAGTTGTGGTCAAAAAACCCGTTTTTGAACCGAAAAATTTTGAATTTCACCCCAAAACCTGGAAACTGGGACACGGACCGCGGACCAGAATTCAGGGATGAAGGGTGAGGACTATTGCAACTATAAACTAACGTTATTTTTGTAAAAGAATTTGGAAAAACAATTAGTTTAGACAATTTACTTTGAAAATTCGAAAAATTCCCGAGTGTTAGTAGGGATAAAGTCCCGACGCGCGTGCAAGTGCGTGCGATATGGTCAAAACGTAGGCGGAGGCCTAGTTTGGTCTAAAAATACTGAAAACCGCTTCAAAATCGCACGTCTGGAAGCAAAGATATCTGCGTTCGTGTTTTTTACTCGCTCCCTTTTTTTTTTTTTTTTTTTTTTTTTTTTTTTGGATGGGAAATCATCAAATAACCCCTCCCGCTCTGGGCGGAGCAGGAGGGAGTGTCAGACTTTTACTGACTAAAACCCATCCATGTTCCTTCATCGCCCTTTGTGTTCCGGGGCCACGGTATCTCTTTCGAATAGTCCCGCAACCCCGGCAGGCATCGGTCCTTACGGACCCCTTCCTTTTTGCTGACTCTCTTTGAGGCGCGCGTGGAACACGAACGCGCCGTCGACACGGCCTGTCGTCATGTCATGAGACGGACGGACGGCGAGCTAGCCCATAGCTCACCGTCCACAGGCCCGCGCCTACGGTGGCCGGGGGCTACGTGGTGGTGGCCCCCGACGCCCGGGGCGTCTCCCGCGGCGGCCGGGACGTTGAGAGGTTCTCTCCCTCTCACGTTCCGCCACCTCCTTCTCTAGCATTACTGCTTCGCAGAAGGAGGTGACGGCGTCCCATTCCGTCTCGCTCCGGACCATGGCTTGCACCAGGGCCGGACGCGAGAGGTCGCCGCCGCCGATCGCCGCTTCGAGGACACGGCGGTGCTCCGCCCACGCGGGGCACACCTCCACCGTGTGTTCCACCGTGTCCTCCGGTCGATCCTCACAATGGAAGCACCCGGGCGTTTCCTCCCGCCCGATTCGGTGCAGGAACCTCCCGAACACTCCGTGTCCGGTGAGGACCTGCGTCAGGCGGAAGGTGAGGACGCCGTAGCGTCTCTCAAGCCACTCCTCAAAGAGGGGACTTATCGCCACTATCGTGGCGTGCCCTGCACGGGGTTGCGACAGTCGCTCTCTCCATGTCGCCATGAGATCTCGCCGGAAGTCTGTCCGCTGAGCGACAATTTGCCGCGGCAGCGGAGTTTCCCCCCGGCTTAGCGCCTCCGCGCGCCATTCATGTAGGCGCGCGAGGACTATCGCCTCCAGATCCCATGGCGGCAATCCGGCAAGGAGGCTCGCCGCCTCGCGGGCAATCGTGCGGTAGCCCCGGGCCAGCCTTACGGCTACCACCTTTTGGGGCGCGTTTAGGTAGTGGGCGGCTCGCCGCCTCAATGAACGCGCCCACACCGGGGCCCCGTAAAGGGCCATTGTTTACTCGCTCCCTTAGGTAGATTTTGGTACTAACAGAAATGTATGGGAAAACGATTTTTTTTGAAAAAATACAAGTTCTATTCGGGCTAGGGGCGCGGGCGAGGGGTCCAGAGACGCGTCTCCGCGCGGGCTAGCTATATAAAGAATAAAACTTATTAGGTGCCGACCAAAAATTTTGAGTTGTGGTCAAAAAACCCGTTTTTGAACCGAAAAATTTTGAATTTCACCCCAAAACCTGGAAACTGGGACACGGACCGCGGACCAGAATTCAGGGATGAAGGGTGAGGACTATTGCAACTATAAACTAACGTTATTTTTGTAAAAGAATTTGGAAAAACAATTAGTTTAGACAATTTACTTTGAAAATTCGAAAAATTCCCGAGTGTTAGTAGGGATAAAGTCCCGACGCGCGTGCAAGTGCGTGCGATATGGTCAAAACGTAGGCGGAGGCCTAGTTTGGTCTAAAAATACTGAAAACCGCTTCAAAATCGCACGTCTGGAAGCAAAGATATCTGCGTTCGTGTTTTTTACTCGCTCCCTTAGGTAGATTTTGGTACTAACAGAAATGTATGGGAAAACGATTTTTTTTGAAAAAATACAAGTTCTATTCGGGCTAGGGGCGCGGGCGAGGGGTCCAGAGACGCGTCTCCGCGCGGGCTAGCTATATAAAGAATAAAACTTATTAGGTGCCGACCAAAAATTTTGAGTTGTGGTCAAAAAACCCGTTTTTGAACCGAAAAATTTTGAATTTCACCCCAAAACCTGGAAACTGGGACACGGACCGCGGACCAGAATTCAGGGATGAAGGGTGAGGACTATTGCAACTATAAACTAACGTTATTTTTGTAAAAGAATTTGGAAAAACAATTAATTTAGACAATTTACTTTGAAAATTCGAAAAATTCCCGAGTGTTAGTAGGGATAAAGTCCCGACGCGCGTGCAAGTGCGTGCGATATGGTCAAAACGTAGGCGGAGGCCTAGTTTGGTCTAAAAATACTGAAAACCGCTTCAAAATCGCACGTCTGGAAGCAAAGATATCTGCGTTCGTGTTTTTTACTCGCTCCCTTAGGTAGATTTTGGTACTAACAGAAATGTATGGGAAAACGATTTTTTTTGAAAAAATACAAGTTCTATTCGGGCTAGGGGCGCGGGCGAGGGGTCCAGAGACGCGTCTCCGCGCGGGCTAGCTATATAAAGAATAAAACTTATTAGGTGCCGACCAAAAATTTTGAGTTGTGGTCAAAAAACCCGTTTTTGAACCGAAAAATTTTGAATTTCACCCCAAAACCTGGAAACTGGGACACGGACCGCGGACCAGAATTCAGGGATGAAGGGTGAGGACTATTGCAACTATAAACTAACGTTATTTTTGTAAAAGAATTTGGAAAAACAATTAATTTAGACAATTTACTTTGAAAATTCGAAAAATTCCCGAGTGTTAGTAGGGATAAAGTCCCGACGCGCGTGCAAGTGCGTGCGATATGGTCAAAACGTAGGCGGAGGCCTAGTTTGGTCTAAAAATACTGAAAACCGCTTCAAAATCGCACGTCTGGAAGCAAAGATATCTGCGTTCGTGTTTTTTACTCGCTCCCTTAGGTAGATTTTGGTACTAACAGAAATGTATGGGAAAACGATTTTTTTTGAAAAAATACAAGTTCTATTCGGGCTAGGGGCGCGGGCGAGGGGTCCAGAGACGCGTCTCCGCGCGGGCTAGCTATATAAAGAATAAAACTTATTAGGTGCCGACCAAAAATTTTGAGTTGTGGTCAAAAAACCCGTTTTTGAACCGAAAAATTTTGAATTTCACCCCAAAACCTGGAAACTGGGACACGGACCGCGGACCAGAATTCAGGGATGAAGGGTGAGGACTATTGCAACTATAAACTAACGTTATTTTTGTAAAAGAATTTGGAAAAACAATTAGTTTAGACAATTTACTTTGAAAATTCGAAAAATTCCCGAGTGTTAGTAGGGATAAAGTCCCGACGCGCGTGCAAGTGCGTGCGATATGGTCAAAACGTAGGCGGAGGCCTAGTTTGGTCTAAAAATACTGAAAACCGCTTCAAAATCGCACGTCTGGAAGCAAAGATATCTGCGTTCGTGTTTTTTACTCGCTCCCTTAGGTAGATTTTGGTACTAACAGAAATGTATGGGAAAACGATTTTTTTTGAAAAAATACAAGTTCTATTCGGGCTAGGGGCGCGGGCGAGGGGTCCAGAGACGCGTCTCCGCGCGGGCTAGCTATATAAAGAATAAAACTTATTAGGTGCCGACCAAAAATTTTGAGTTGTGGTCAAAAAACCCGTTTTTGAACCGAAAAATTTTGAATTTCACCCCAAAACCTGGAAACTGGGACACGGACCGCGGACCAGAATTCAGGGATGAAGGGTGAGGACTATTGCAACTATAAACTAACGTTATTTTTGTAAAAGAATTTGGAAGAACAATTAGTTTAGACAATTTACTTTGAAAATTCGAAAAATTCCCGAGTGTTAGTAGGGATAAAGTCCCGACGCGCGTGCAAGTGCGTGCGATATGGTCAAAACGTAGGCGGAGGCCTAGTTTGGTCTAAAAATACTGAAAACCGCTTCAAAATCGCACGTCTGGAAGCAAAGATATCTGCGTTCGTGTTTTTTACTCGCTCCCTTAGGTAGATTTTGGTACTAACAGAAATGTATGGGAAAACGATTTTTTTTGAAAAAATACAAGTTCTATTCGGGCTAGGGGCGCGGGCGAGGGGTCCAGAGACGCGTCTCCGCGCGGGCTAGCTATATAAAGAATAAAACTTATTAGGTGCCGACCAAAAATTTTGAGTTGTGGTCAAAAAACCCGTTTTTGAACCGAAAAATTTTGAATTTCACCCCAAAACCTGGAAACTGGGACACGGACCGCGGACCAGAATTCAGGGATGAAGGGTGAGGACTATTGCAACTATAAACTAACGTTATTTTTGTAAAAGAATTTGGAAAAACAATTAGTTTAGACAATTTACTTTGAAAATTCGAAAAATTCCCGAGTGTTAGTAGGGATAAAGTCCCGACGCGCGTGCAAGTGCGTGCGATATGGTCAAAACGTAGGCGGAGGCCTAGTTTGGTCTAAAAATACTGAAAACAGCTTCAAAATCGCACGTCTGGAAGCTAAGATATCTGCGTTCGTGTTTTTTACTCGCTCCCTTAGGTAGATTTTGGTACTAACAGAAATGTATGGGAAAACGATTTTTTTTGAAAAAATACAAGTTCTATTCGGGCTAGGGGCGCGGGCGAGGGGTCCAAAGACGCGTCTCCGCGCGGGCTAGCTATATAAAGAATAAAACTTATTAGGTGCCGACCAAAAATTTTGAGTTGTGGTCAAAAAACCCGTTTTTGAACCGAAAAATTTTGAATTTCACCCCAAAACCTGGAAACTGGGACACGGACCGCGGACCAGAATTCAGGGATGAAGGGTGAGGACTATTGCAACTATAAACTAACGTTATTTTTGTAAAAGAATTTGGAAAAACAATTAGTTTAGACAATTTACTTTGAAAATTCGAAAAATTCCCGAGTGTTAGTAGGGATAAAGTCCCGACGCGCGTGCAAGTGCGTGCGATATGGTCAAAACGTAGGCGGAGGCCTAGTTTGGTCTAAAAATACTGAAAACCGCTTCAAAATCGCACGTCTGGAAGCAAAGATATCTGCGTTCGTGTTTTTTACTCGCTCCCTTAGGTAGATTTTGGTACTAACAGAAATGTATGGGAAAACGATTTTTTTTGAAAAAATACAAGTTCTATTCGGGCTAGGGGCGCGGGCGAGGGGTCCAGAGACGCGTCTCCGCGCGGGCTAGCTATATAAAGAATAAAACTTATTAGGTGCCGACCAAAAATTTTGAGTTGTGGTCAAAAAACCCGTTTTTGAACCGAAAAATTTTGAATTTCACCCCAAAACCTGGAAACTGGGACACGGACCGCGGACCAGAATTCAGGGATGAAGGGTGAGGACTATTGCAACTATAAACTAACGTTATTTTTGTAAAAGAATTTGGAAAAACAATTAGTTTAGACAATTTACTTTGAAAATTCGAAAAATTCCCGAGTGTTAGTAGGGATAAAGTCCCGACGCGCGTGCAAGTGCGTGCGATATGGTCAAAACGTAGGCGGAGGCCTAGTTTGGTCTAAAAATACTGAAAACCGCTTCAAAATCGCACGTCTGGAAGCAAAGATATCTGCGTTCGTGTTTTTTACTCGCTCCCTTAGGTAGATTTTGGTACTAACAGAAATGTATGGGAAAACGATTTTTTTTGAAAAAATACAAGTTCTATTCGGGCTAGGGGCGCGGGCGAGGGGTCCAGAGACGCGTCTCCGCGCGGGCTAGCTATATAAAGAATAAAACTTATTAGGTGCCGACCAAAAATTTTGAGTTGTGGTCAAAAAACCCGTTTTTGAACCGAAAAATTTTGAATTTCACCCCAAAACCTGGAAACTGGGACACGGACCGCGGACCAGAATTCAGGGATGAAGGGTGAGGACTATTGCAACTATAAACTAACGTTATTTTTGTAAAAGAATTTGGAAAAACAATTAGTTTAGACAATTTACTTTGAAAATTCGAAAAATTCCCGAGTGTTAGTAGGGATAAAGTCCCGACGCGCGTGCAAGTGCGTGCGATATGGTCAAAACGTAGGCGGAGGCCTAGTTTGGTCTAAAAATACTGAAAACAGCTTCAAAATCGCACGTCTGGAAGCTAAGATATCTGCGTTCGTGTTTTTTACTCGCTCCCTTAGGTAGATTTTGGTACTAACAGAAATGTATGGGAAAACGATTTTTTTTGAAAAAATACAAGTTCTATTCGGGCTAGGGGCGCGGGCGAGGGGTCCAGAGACGCGTCTCCGCGCGGGCTAGCTATATAAAGAATAAAACTTATTAGGTGCCGACCAAAAATTTTGAGTTGTGGTCAAAAAACCCGTTTTTGAACCGAAAAATTTTGAATTTCACCCCAAAACCTGGAAACTGGGACACGGACCGCGGACCAGAATTCAGGGATGAAGGGTGAGGACTATTGCAACTATAAACTAACGTTATTTTTGTAAAAGAATTTGGAAAAACAATTAGTTTAGACAATTTACTTTGAAAATTCGAAAAATTCCCGAGTGTTAGTAGGGATAAAGTCCCGACGCGCGTGCAAGTGCGTGCGATATGGTCAAAACGTAGGCGGAGGCCTAGTTTGGTCTAAAAATACTGAAAACCGCTTCAAAATCGCACGTCTGGAAGCAAAGATATCTGCGTTCGTGTTTTTTACTCGCTCCCTTAGGTAGATTTTGGTACTAACAGAAATGTATGGGAAAACGATTTTTTTTGAAAAAATACAAGTTCTATTCGGGCTAGGGGCGCGGGCGAGGGGTCCAGAGACGCGTCTCCGCGCGGGCTAGCTATATAAAGAATAAAACTTATTAGGTGCCGACCAAAAATTTTGAGTTGTGGTCAAAAAACCCGTTTTTGAACCGAAAAATTTTGAATTTCACCCCAAAACCTGGAAACTGGGACACGGACCGCGGACCAGAATTCAGGGATGAAGGGTGAGGACTATTGCAACTATAAACTAACGTTATTTTTGTAAAAGAATTTGGAAGAACAATTAGTTTAGACAATTTACTTTGAAAATTCGAAAAATTCCCGAGTGTTAGTAGGGATAAAGTCCCGACGCGCGTGCAAGTGCGTGCGATATGGTCAAAACGTAGGCGGAGGCCTAGTTTGGTCTAAAAATACTGAAAACCGCTTCAAAATCGCACGTCTGGAAGCAAAGATATCTGCGTTCGTGTTTTTTACTCGCTCCCTTAGGTAGATTTTGGTACTAACAGAAATGTATGGGAAAACGATTTTTTTTGAAAAAATACAAGTTCTATTCGGGCTAGGGGCGCGGGCGAGGGGTCCAGAGACGCGTCTCCGCGCGGGCTAGCTATATAAAGAATAAAACTTATTAGGTGCCGACCAAAAATTTTGAGTTGTGGTCAAAAAACCCGTTTTTGAACCGAAAAATTTTGAATTTCACCCCAAAACCTGGAAACTGGGACACGGACCGCGGACCAGAATTCAGGGATGAAGGGTGAGGACTATTGCAACTATAAACTAACGTTATTTTTGTAAAAGAATTTGGAAAAACAATTAGTTTAGACAATTTACTTTGAAAATTCGAAAAATTCCCGAGTGTTAGTAGGGATAAAGTCCCGACGCGCGTGCAAGTGCGTGCGATATGGTCAAAACGTAGGCGGAGGCCTAGTTTGGTCTAAAAATACTGAAAACCGCTTCAAAATCGCACGTCTGGAAGCAAAGATATCTGCGTTCGTGTTTTTTACTCGCTCCCTTAGGTAGATTTTGGTACTAACAGAAATGTATGGGAAAACGATTTTTTTTGAAAAAATACAAGTTCTATTCGGGCTAGGGGCGCGGGCGAGGGGTCCAGAGACGCGTCTCCGCGCGGGCTAGCTATATAAAGAATAAAACTTATTAGGTGCCGACCAAAAATTTTGAGTTGTGGTCAAAAAACCCGTTTTTGAACCGAAAAATTTTGAATTTCACCCCAAAACCTGGAAACTGGGACACGGACCGCGGACCAGAATTCAGGGATGAAGGGTGAGGACTATTGCAACTATAAACTAACGTTATTTTTGTAAAAGAATTTGGAAAAACAATTAGTTTAGACAATTTACTTTGAAAATTCGAAAAATTCCCGAGTGTTAGTAGGGATAAAGTCCCGACGCGCGTGCAAGTGCGTGCGATATGGTCAAAACGTAGGCGGAGGCCTAGTTTGGTCTAAAAATACTGAAAACCGCTTCAAAATCGCACGTCTGGAAGCAAAGATATCTGCGTTCGTGTTTTTTACTCGCTCCCTTAGGTAGATTTTGGTACTAACAGAAATGTATGGGAAAACGATTTTTTTTGAAAAAATACAAGTTCTATTCGGGCTAGGGGCGCGGGCGAGGGGTCCAGAGACGCGTCTCCGCGCGGGCTAGCTATATAAAGAATAAAACTTATTAGGTGCCGACCAAAAATTTTGAGTTGTGGTCAAAAAACCCGTTTTTGAACCGAAAAATTTTGAATTTCACCCCAAAACCTGGAAACTGGGACACGGACCGCGGACCAGAATTCAGGGATGAAGGGTGAGGACTATTGCAACTATAAACTAACGTTATTTTTGTAAAAGAATTTGGAAAAACAATTAGTTTAGACAATTTACTTTGAAAATTCGAAAAATTCCCGAGTGTTAGTAGGGATAAAGTCCCGACGCGCGTGCAAGTGCGTGCGATATGGTCAAAACGTAGGCGGAGGCCTAGTTTGGTCTAAAAATACTGAAAACCGCTTCAAAATCGCACGTCTGGAAGCAAAGATATCTGCGTTCGTGTTTTTTACTCGCTCCCTTAGGTAGATTTTGGTACTAACAGAAATGTATGGGAAAACGATTTTTTTTGAAAAAATACAAGTTCTATTCGGGCTAGGGGCGCGGGCGAGGGGTCCAGAGACGCGTCTCCGCGCGGGCTAGCTATATAAAGAATAAAACTTATTAGGTGCCGACCAAAAATTTTGAGTTGTGGTCAAAAAACCCGTTTTTGAACCGAAAAATTTTGAATTTCACCCCAAAACCTGGAAACTGGGACACGGACCGCGGACCAGAATTCAGGGATGAAGGGTGAGGACTATTGCAACTATAAACTAACGTTATTTTTGTAAAAGAATTTGGAAAAACAATTAGTTTAGACAATTTACTTTGAAAATTCGAAAAATTCCCGAGTGTTAGTAGGGATAAAGTCCCGACGCGCGTGCAAGTGCGTGCGATATGGTCAAAACGTAGGCGGAGGCCTAGTTTGGTCTAAAAATACTGAAAACCGCTTCAAAAATCGCACGTCTGGAAGCAAAGATATCTGCGTTCGTGTTTTTTACTCGCTCCCTTAGGTAGATTTTGGTACTAACAGAAATGTATGGGAAAACGATTTTTTTGAAAAAATACAAGTTCTATTCGGGCTAGGGGCGCGGGCGAGGGGTCCAGAGACGCGTCTCCGCGCGGGCTAGCTATATAAAGAATAAAACTTATTAGGTGCCGACCAAAAATTTTGAGTTGTGGTCAAAAAACCCGTTTTTGAACCGAAAAATTTTGAATTTCACCCCAAAACCTGGAAACTGGGACACGGACCGCGGACCAGAATTCAGGGATGAAGGGTGAGGACTATTGCAACTATAAACTAACGTTATTTTTGTAAAAGAATTTGGAAAAACAATTAATTTAGACAATTTACTTTGAAAATTCGAAAAATTCCCGAGTGTTAGTAGGGATAAAGTCCCGACGCGCGTGCAAGTGCGTGCGATATGGTCAAAACGTAGGCGGAGGCCTAGTTTGGTCTAAAAATACTGAAAACCGCTTCAAAATCGCACGTCTGGAAGCAAAGATATCTGCGTTCGTGTTTTTTACTCGCTCCCTTAGGTAGATTTTGGTACTAACAGAAATGTATGGGAAAACGATTTTTTTGAAAAAATACAAGTTCTATTCGGGCTAGGGGCGCGGGCGAGGGGTCCAGAGACGCGTCTCCGCGCGGGCTAGCTATATAAAGAATAAAACTTATTAGGTGCCGACCAAAAATTTTGAGTTGTGGTCAAAAAAACCCGTTTTTGAACCGAAAAATTTTGAATTTCACCCCAAAACCTGGAAACTGGGACACGGACCGCGGACCAGAATTCAGGGATGAAGGGTGAGGACTATTGCAACTATAAACTAACGTTATTTTTGTAAAAGAATTTGGAAAAACAATTAATTTAGACAATTTACTTTGAAAATTCGAAAAATTCCCGAGTGTTAGTAGGGATAAAGTCCCGACGCGCGTGCAAGTGCGTGCGATATGGTCAAAACGTAGGCGGAGGCCTAGTTTGGTCTAAAAATACTGAAAACCGCTTCAAAATCGCACGTCTGGAAGCAAAGATATCTGCGTTCGTGTTTTTTACTCGCTCCCTTAGGTAGATTTTGGTACTAACAGAAATGTATGGGAAAACGATTTTTTTTGAAAAAATACAAGTTCTATTCGGGCTAGGGGCGCGGGCGAGGGGTCCAGAGACGCGTCTCCGCGCGGGCTAGCTATATAAAGAATAAAACTTATTAGGTGCCGACCAAAAATTTTGAGTTGTGGTCAAAAAAACCCGTTTTTGAACCGAAAAATTTTGAATTTCACCCCAAAACCTGGAAACTGGGACACGGACCGCGGACCAGAATTCAGGGATGAAGGGTGAGGACTATTGCAACTATAAACTAACGTTATTTTTGTAAAAGAATTTGGAAAAACAATTAGTTTAGACAATTTACTTTGAAAATTCGAAAAATTCCCGAGTGTTAGTAGGGATAAAGTCCCGACGCGCGTGCAAGTGCGTGCGATATGGTCAAAACGTAGGCGGAGGCCTAGTTTGGTCTAAAAATACTGAAAACCGCTTCAAAATCGCACGTCTGGAAGCAAAGATATCTGCGTTCGTGTTTTTACGCGCTCCCTTAGGTAGATTTTGGTACTAACAGAAATGTATGGGAAAACGATTTTTTTTGAAAAAATACAAGTTCTATTCGGGCTAGGGGCGCGGCGAGGGGTCCAGAGACGCGTCTCCGCGCGGGCTAGCTATATAAAGAATAAAACTTATTAGGTGCCGACCAAAAATTTTGAGTTGTGGTCAAAAAACCCGTTTTTGAACCGAAAAATTTTGAATTTCACCCCAAAACCTGAAACTGGGACACGGACCGCGGACCAGATTCAGGGATGAAGGGTGAGGACTATTGCAACTATAAACTAACGTTATTTTTGTAAAAGAATTTGGAAAAACAATAGTTTAGACAATTTACTTTGAAAATTCGAAAATTCCCGAGTGTTAGTAGGGATAAAGTCCCGACGCGCGTGCAAGTGCGTGCGATATGGTCAAAACGTAGGCGGAGGCCTAGTTTGGTCTAAAAAATACTGAAAACCGCTTCAAAATCGCACGTCTGGAAGCAAAGATATCTGCGTTCGTGTTTTTTACCTCGCTCCCTTAGGTAGATTTTGGTACTAACAGAAATGTATGGGAAAACGATTTTTTTGGAAAAAATACAAGTTCTATTCGGGCTAGGGGCGCGGGCGAGGGGTCCAGAGACGCGTCTCCGCGCGGGCTAGCTATATAAAGAATAAAACTTATTAGGTGCCGACCAAAAATTTTGAGTTGTGGTCAAAAAACCCGTTTTTGAACCGAAAAATTTTGAATTTCACCCCAAAACAACTGGAAACTGGGACACGGACCGCGGACCAGAATTCAGGGATGAGGGTGAGGACTATTGCAACTATAAACTAACGTTATTTTTGTAAAAGAATTTGGAAAAAACAATTAGTTTAGACAATTTACTTTGAAAATTCGAAAAATTCCCGAGTGTTAGTAGGGATAAAGTCCCGACGCGCGTGCAAGTGCGTGCGATATGGTCAAAACGTAGGCGGAGGCCTAGTTTGGTCTAAAAATACTGAAAACCGCTTCAAAATCGCACGTCTGGAAGCAAAGATATCTGCGTTCGTGTTTTTTACTCGCTCCCTTAGGTAGATTTTGGTACTAACAGAAATGTATGGGAAAACGATTTTTTTTGAAAAAATACAAGTTCTATTCGGGCTAGGGGCGCGGGCGAGGGGTCCAGAGACGCGTCTCCGCGCGGGCTAGCTATATAAAGAATAAAACTTATTAGGTGCCGACCAAAAATTTTGAGTTGTGGTCAAAAAACCCGTTTTTGAACCGAAAAATTTTGAATTTCACCCAAAACCTGGAAACTGGGACACGGACCGCGGACCAGAATTCAGGGATGAAGGTGAGGACTATTGCAACTATAAACTAACGTTATTTTTGTAAAAGAATTTGGAAAAAACAATTAGTTTAGACAATTTACTTTGAAAATTCGAAAAATTCCCGAGTGTTAGTAGGGATAAAGTCCCGACGCGCGTGCAAGTGCGTGCGATATGGTCAAAACGTAGGCGGAGGCCTAGTTTGGTCTAAAAATACTGAAAACCGCTTCAAAATCGCACGTCTGGAAGCAAAGATATCTGCGTTCGTGTTTTTTACTCGCTCCCTTAGGTAGATTTTTGGTACTAACAGAAATGTATGGGAAAACGATTTTTTTGAAAAAATACAAGTTCTATTCGGGCTAGGGGCGCGGGCGAGGGGTCCAGAGACGCGTCTCCGCGCGGGCTAGCTATATAAAGAATAAAACTTATTAGGTGCCGACCAAAAATTTTGAGTTGTGGTCAAAAAACCCGTTTTTGAACCGAAAAATTTTGAATTTCACCCCAAAACCTGGAAACTGGGACACGGACCGCGGACCAGAATTCAGGGATGAAGGGTGAGGACTATTGCAACTATAAACTAACGTTATTTTTGTAAAAGAATTTGGAAAAACAATTAGTTTAGACAATTTACTTTGAAAATTCGAAAAATTCCCGAGTGTTAGTAGGGATAAAGTCCCGACGCGCGTGCAAGTGCGTGCGATATGGTCAAAACGTAGGCGGAGGCCTAGTTTGGTCTAAAAATACTGAAAACAGCTTCAAAATCGCACGTCTGGAAGCTAAGATATCTGCGTTCGTGTTTTTTACTCGCTCCCTTAGGTAGATTTTGGTACTAACAGAAATGTATGGGAAAACGATTTTTTTTTAAAAAATACAAGTTCTATTCGGGCTAGGGGCGCGGGCGAGGGGTCCAGAGACGCGTCTCCGCGCGGGCTAGCTATATAAAGAATAAAACTTATTAGGTGCCGACCAAAAATTTTGAGTTGTGGTCAAAAAACCCGTTTTTGAACCGAAAAATTTTGAATTTCACCCCAAAACCTGGAAACTGGGACACGGACCGCGGACCAGAATTCAGGGATGAAGGGTGAGGACTATTGCAACTATAAACTAACGTTATTTTTGTAAAAGAATTTGGAAAAAACAATTAGTTTAGACAATTTACTTTGAAAATTCGAAAAATTCCCGAGTGTTAGTAGGGATAAAGTCCCGACGCGCGTGCAAGTGCGTGCGATATGGTCAAAACGTAGGCGGAGGCCTAGTTTGGTCTAAAAATACTGAAAACCGCTTCAAATCGCACGTCTGGAAGCAAAGATATCTGCGTTCGTGTTTTTTACTCGCTCCCTTAGGTAGATTTTGGTACTAACAGAAATGTATGGGAAAACGATTTTTTTTGAAAAAATACAAGTTCTATTCGGGCTAGGGGCGCGGGCGAGGGGTCCAGAGACGCGTCTCCGCGCGGGCTAGCTTATAAAGAATAAACTTATTAGGTGCCGACCAAAAATTTTGAGTTGTGGTCAAAAAACCCGTTTTTGAACCGAAAAAATTTTGAATTTCACCCCAAAACCTGGAAACTGGGACACGGACCGCGGACCAGAATTCAGGGATGAAGGGTGAGGACTATTGCAACTATAAACTAACGTTATTTTTGTAAAAGAATTTGGAAAAACAATTAATTTAGACAATTACTTTGAAAATTCGAAAAATTCCCGAGTGTTAGTAGGGATAAAGTCCCGACGCGCGTGCAAGTGCGTGCGATATGGTCAAAACGTAGGCGGAGGCCTAGTTTGGTCTAAAAATACTGAAAACCGCTTCAAAATCGCACGTCTGGAAGCAAAGAATCTGCGTTCGTGTTTTTTTCCTCGCTCCCTTAGGTAGATTTTGGTACTAACAGAAATGTATGGGAAAACGATTTTTTTTGAAAAAATACAAGTTCTATTCGGGCTAGGGGCGCGGGCGAGGGGTCCAGAGACGCGTCTCCGCGCGGGCTAGCTATATAAAGAATAAAACTTATTAGGTGCCGACCAAAAATTTTGAGTTGTGGTCAAAAAAACCCGTTTTTGAACCGAAAAATTTTGAATTTCACCCCAAAACCTGGAAACTGGGACACGGACCGCGGACCAGAATTCAGGGATGAAGGGTGAGGACTATTGCAACTATAAACTAACGTTATTTTTGTAAAAGAATTGGAAAAACAATTAGTTTAGACAATTTACTTTGAAAATTCGAAAAATTCCCGAGTGTTAGTAGGGATAAAGTCCCGACGCGCGTGCAAGTGCGTGCGATATGGTCAAAACGTAGGCGGAGGCCTAGTTTGGTCTAAAAATACTGAAAACCGCTTCAAAATCGCACGTCTGGAAGCAAAGATATCTGCGTTCGTGTTTTTTACTCGCTCCCTTAGGTAGATTTTGGTACTAACAGAAATGTATGGGAAAACGATTTTTTTGAAAAAAAACAAGTTCTATTCGGGCTAGGGGCGCGGGCGAGGGGTCCAGAGACGCGTCTCCGCGCGGGCTAGCTATATAAAGAATAAAACTTATTAGGTGCCGACCAAAAATTTGGAGTTGTGGTCAAAAAACCCGTTTTTGAACCGAAAAATTTTGAATTTCACCCCAAAACCTGGAAACTGGGACACGGACCGCGGACCAGAATTCAGGGATGAAGGGTGAGGACTATTGCAACTATAAACTAACGTTATTTTGTAAAAGAATTTGGAAAAACAATTAGTTTAGACAATTTACTTTGAAAATTCGAAAAATTCCCGAGTGTTAGTAGGGATAAAGTCCCGACGCGCGTGCAAGTGCGTGCGATATGGTCAAAACGTAGGCGGAGGCCTAGTTTGGTCTAAAAATACTGAAAACCGCTTCAAAATCGCACGTCTGGAAGCAAAGATATCTGCGTTCGGTTTTTTACTCGCTCCCTTAGGTAGATTTTGGTACTAACAGAAATGTATGGGAAAACATTTTTTTTGAAAAAATACAAGTTCTATTCGGGCTAGGGGCGCGGGCGAGGGGTCCAGAGACGCGTCTCCGCGCGGCTAGCTATATAAAGAATAAAACTTATTAGGTGCCGACCAAAAATTTGAGTTGTGGTCAAAAAAACCCGTTTTTGAACCGAAAAATTTTGAATTTCACCCCAAAACCTGGAAACTGGGACACGGACCGCGGACCAGAATTCAGGGATGAAGGGTGAGGACTATTGCAACTATAAACTAACGTTATTTTTGTAAAAGAATTTGGAAAAAACAATTAGTTTAGACAATTTACTTTGAAAATTCGAAAATTCCCGAGTGTTAGTAGGGATAAAGTCCCGACGCGCGTGCAAGTGCGTGCGATATGGTCAAAACGTAGGCGGAGGCCTAGTTTGGTCTAAAAATACTGAAAACCGCTTCAAAATCGCACGTCTGGAAGCAAAGATATCTGCGTTCGTGTTTTTTTACTCGCTCCCTTAGGTAGATTTTGGTACTAACAGAAATGTATGGGAAAACGATTTTTTTTGAAAAAATACAAGTTCTATTCGGGCTAGGGGCGCGGGCGAGGGGTCCAGAGACGCGTCTCCGCGCGGGCTAGCTATATAAAGAATAAACTTATTAGGTGCCGACCAAAAATTTTGAGTTGTGGTCAAAAAACCCGTTTTTTGAACCGAAAAATTTTGAATTTCACCCCAAAACCTGGAAACTGGGACACGGACCGCGGACCAGAATTCAGGGATGAAGGGTGAGGACTATTGCAACTATAAACTAACGTTATTTTTGTAAAAGAATTTGGAAAACAATTAGTTTAGACAATTTACTTTGAAAATTCGAAAAATTCCCGAGTGATAGGTAGGGATAAAAGTCCCGACGCGCGTGCAAGTGCGTGCCGATATGGTCAAAACGTAGGCGGAGGCCTAGTTTGGTCTAAAAATACTGAAAACCGCTTCAAAATCGCACGTCTGGAAGCAAAGATATCTGCGTTCGTGTTTTTTACCTCGCTCCCTTAGGTAGATTTTGGTACTAACAGAAATGTATGGGAAAACGATTTTTTTTGAAAAAATACAAGTTCTATTCGGGCTAGGGGGCGCGGGCGAGGGGTCCAGAGACGCGTCTCCCGCGCGGGCTAGCTATATAAAGAATTAAAACTTATTAGGTGCCGACCAAAAATTTTTGTGAGTTGTGGTCAAAAAACCCGTTTTTGAACCGAAAAATTTTGAATTTCACCCAAAACC
>CAJHXD020000025.1:0-22459 GCA_905147715.2 Xestia xanthographa | reverse complement strand
TTTTTTATTTGTTACTTTTTTTTCCCTTTAAATGTCAATGCTGGAATAGTCGACGAATAGCACGGGCATGGTTACACGGCCGTCGTTTGCCGCCTTGTACACCCCGTCGAATTTGAACGTTTGATTTATAGCGTCGGTGAGCGGCTCTCGCCCTCTATAGTCGATGAGTGAGCCGCCGACAACGTTGATCCATCGGGGCCACGAGGTGTCTCTCTCCGGCGATGTGACCGTCCTGTCCTGAATGAAGATATGCATGTGCTTCTCGTATATGGACTGCGGCCTATGATTATCGTCGACGGGGTCATTCCTGGACGAGATTAATATATTGCACATTTTTGCGCGCAACAGCTGAAACTCGTAGTTGTCCACGATGACGGCACGGTTCAAATGGCGAACTTCGCCCGTGTAGAATGGCAGGATGGCATCGATGTCTGCCTGTCTCGCGGCCTGTCGCGGCATAATGTCGTATTGGGCATCGTCCGCGATCCGGGGGCTGGTGTCTGTCGTATTTATAACGACCGTCGTCAGATGGTCTCTGTTGTGCTCCGAGGCGTAGAGTTTTCGCAGTAGCGTATAGATCGGTGAGTCGGCGCCCGTCACCAGCGCAAACAATACGAATCGTTCGTCCGACCTCGGTGTTCTGGCGATGGTCTTTACGAGCTCCTTGCCGATCATGACATCGAGCTCGACTTGGTGGGTCGACACGATCCTATCGTACTGTTTCGTCAGACGACTGGCTCCGGGCATCGCAACGACTCCCTGCCGCATCGATACGAACGGTGCCGATATCAGAGTGCTGGTATACTTCATGTCCCCATCGACGCTCTCCGCCTGCAGGTAATAGTATCGATTTGTTATCGGCGAGGCGGTTCGATTGGTCGCGGAGGGATTGAGGCTTTTATTAATTATATTATAATTTTGCTGATAAAATTATCAGCACCATGAGGATGATGAATACGATAATGTTGCCTGCACTCTCTTGCGCGACAGTCATCATCTTGACGAATATCCGCACGAATATACCGACGAGCCGCTTGATCAGCATTTCGGCGAGAAAGTGCTTGATGAGGGTGGACGTGAGGATACGAACCCCGACGCGAGCAAACACCCGGAGGGCCATACGATTCACGGCGCCGATAAAGACCTTTAGCTGACTCGTGAGGAATGCATCGAAATGGTATTGTGCAAAGAGCGACAGTACGAGCTCGCCCACGCTGGTCAGTACGCTGGTCACGCTCGTCGATGCAATCATCTTGTCGAGGGTGTAATTCGAGGAGGTGGCCTTTAGGTGTATCGCCTGATACTCGTCCAGATAGCGTATGCCGTACTTGTCTCGTTTGAAATTGGCGGGGATGGGGGGCGGCGGCGAGTCGCGGGGATGTTTATAAATGATGCTAAACTCGTGCAATCCCCCCGGCCAGCCAAACTCGGTGGTCCAATACATGTGGCGATTGTCCTCCATGAGCCCGAGCTCGGATAGTTTTACAAACGGATTGATGGCGAAAGCGCGAGCGTTGACCTTGAAAAAATCCTCGTTTAGCATCTGCAGATCGACCTGTTCGCTGCGAGAGATGGCGGGCAGTTCGGGTCGCTTCACCGTGTATATCGAGTCGCCGTAGATGGTGTGCTTGAACAGATACTTGAAGCACGTGTATATGGATTCGCCGGGAAAGAGCGAGGTGAGTTGTTCGCCCCAAGTCAATCCGCAGGCGCTGGCGTCGCTCGCCAGGGTCATGGCGAAATCGTCGCAATAGTACTGATTGAGTTTAAAGGCGAATGTCTCGTCGCCGGTGCGCTCGTTGATGTAGGGGGGATCGCTGCTGACGTCGAACCCCGTGCCTATGGTGTCGACATGGGGCACGGTATGAGTGGCGGTGCGTGCATGATCGTCCACGCCCATGTTGTAGAAATCGGGAGTCATGTAGAGACAGGCCTCGCATCGTTTGCTGTAAAAGGTGGGCACGGCGATGCTCTCCTCGAGTTCGGTGGTGGTGCGACTGGGGCGCAGAGGTGCCGCATTGGCGACGTGAGAGAATAGATGCCAGCAGGCGCTGTTGCAGGCGGTGATGGTGGTGTTGCCGCTCTTGAACATTAACAGATCGTTGGACTTGGGGCATGTCCTGCCGCGCGGAAAGTGTCGATTACAGTGCATCTTCCGGCAGAATGTCGGACTCGCCTTGAGACGCACATAGATGCAGTGGTCTTGAAAGTCGGGATTGGCCTTGATCATCTTGCGATGCGGATGAATCTCGAGGGTGACGTGTGAGAATAGATGGCGCGCATGCTTCAGATAATGATTGAATGTGATGAGTTTGAAGCGCTCGAACGAGTAGGCATGAGCATGTTTAAAATCTACGCTAGTTGGTAGACTCATGCTGCTGCTGCTTCTCCTCCGCCGCCGTTCTCTTATTTGTCAACGTTTGAAACAGTATAATTTCAAGCTCCAGTATTCGATGACGAAAACGCTCACGATCCCGACCCACTCGTTCCCAATAGCCTCCTTCGCGAGCCCTCCGATGCGCATACTCCCAATGATGTAACGTGCGTATGCTCACGATTCGATTGAAGGTGACTCGTCGTCCAACTCGTTCCTGATCGGCATCACCATCGGCCATGACTGGTAGGGTGGTGGAGGCCAAAAAAAATAAGAACAATGTCCGAGGATATATTGGCATATGTTAATAAAAATCGTCTACAGATATGCAAGTACTGGGTATTGCTCGTCAATGCAGCAGCAACGGCATCACGTCGTAGCATCGAAGAATATTACAAGTCTCTACCACCGCCGCCGTCGTCGTTCCAATTACCATCACCGCCACCTCCAATGTCTATTCGTTCTACAATCTTGGCTTTAAGCGGCGGAGGCAACGGCGATATGTTTCGAGAAGTTTGGCTGTACTATAGACAAATTTTACAATTGTGCATCATGATGCCAATACAGATGGGTAAATATGGATTATTTGCATATAGTATGGAACGAATGCTTACACTACGCACCAACCCCCAAGAGTACGTTGAATCGGAGGATTTGTATTATAATAAAGAGGATGAATCGCCACCGACCACCACCCTCCAAGAAGAAAATCTCAAACGATTGTTGCATCTCAGCAAGAGTAGCGCCGATAATCATCACCGCTGTAGGCGATAAAAAATAAAACTCAGTGCAGAGAGAAAAATATGGCCGGTCGAGGGCTCACACAAAAAGTAACGGCGCAACCACACATAAACATTTTACTTGGGGCCTGTCAAAACAGATTATATTTACACTCGGCAGAAGGCCCATGATTTAAATTGAGAGTCGCCATCTGGCGGGACAATGTGCAAATTAAATTTGAATGAGCCCGCGCACGGTGTCTTATTTATTTTGAAAGCACAAAAGTACAAAATTGTTACATATTAAATCTTAATCTAGATAAAACTAGAAAATAATTAACATATTAAATCTAAGTTTTGTTTATAAGACAAAAAGAAATTAAACTGTGGCATGTGTCGCCTACATTCTGCCTCCTTAGTGCTAGTTCCCAATAGCACTATCGTCTCGTGGTGTCAATAGAGCGACACGTGTCACAGGGCGACGTAATACCCCTGTCCGGGTACGTACATCTATAACTCGGATGCGTCCGTCCGCGCCCGCAATGGTCGCACTCACTACTCCATGACGCCAGCAGCTACGGTCAAGATTAGGTTCTACTAGGATGACGTAATCACCTACCTGTAATTGAGGGGCCTCGCTAGTCCACTTTTGTCGCGGCAACAAGGTCGGCAAATATTCTTTAGTCCAGCGACTCCAAAACATGTCAGCAAGCCTCTGAGCCACTCGCCAACGCTTTCTCAAGTACAGATCAGAATCGTCATACCTGCCGAATGGAGAACTCGCTGAGGGTACACCTATTAAAAAATGGTTAGGAGTAAGTGCTTCTGGATAGTTAGGATCTGATGACACATAAGTTATAGGACGACTGTTTACCAATGCCTCCACTTCCGCTAACAATGTGGACAAAGTATCAGGATGTGGAGCCCGCTCCTTCAAAATTACCTTAAGGGAAGACTTAACTGTGCGGATCATCCTCTCCCAGGATCCACCCATTTCAGGAGCACCTGGAGGAATAAATCGCCATTCTACTCCACGTACTAAGCCATCTTCGCGAATCGCATTAGTGTTCAGATCAGCCAGACACCGCTTTAATTCTGCATCAGCTCCTCTAAGATTAGTTCCATTATCAGAATAGATAACAGTTGGCAAGCCTCGTCGAGCTGCCATTCTCCGAAAGGCCATGATGGTGGAGTCAGCAGACAAATCTTCAGTCAGCTCAATGTGGATTGCTCTCACAGTAAGGCAAGTAAACAGCATACCATACCTTTTCTGACGTCTGCGGCCTACAGTGACCTCTAAAGGGCCAAAGAAATCCACACCTGTGTAACTAAATGGTCGTCTGTTATGTTGTAGTCTGGCTGCTGGCAAGTCAGCCATGCGCTGTGGCTGGGGCGCAGCACGCCTGTGTCGACAAAACAAACAACGTGACGAGACTGACCGAACAGTTGGTCTGAGCCTCAGAATCCAATAGTGTTGTCTCAAGTTGTTAACGACAAGTTCGTTAGCTCCGTGAAGTGCCTTTTTATGATAATATTCTACTAGTAAATGTGTAATTCTATGTTTACCATCTAAAATAGCTGGTCGGCATGTTGAGTGCTCAATACCGACAACTTTGTCAATACGACCACCAACACGCAAGATGCCCATCTCGTCAAGATACGGTGACAACTGTAACAAACGACTACTACGAGGCAAAGCACATTTTAATTTTAAGCAAGATATTTCTGTAGCAAAACAATCTTGTTGACATTTTTTAATTAATAAATCTTCTGCCTCCTTAATCATGAGAAGGTCAAGTTGTGTGGCTTTGCGTTGACATTTTCGAATAAATAGCAAAACTCTTGCGGTGGCGCGCACCAGTGTGATCCAACTCGAGATATTATCTTCATTAGGCAAAGATAATATAGAATTGTTAGAAACCACGACGTGAATGCTTCGTTCCTCACACACAACATCTTCGGACGGCTTGGTGAACTTACGGTCTTGCGGCCACTCCGCCTCCGGACGTCGTAAGTACGATGGACCTTGGTACCAAACGTCCGAATATGCTAGTGTAGGAGCGTCCTCTCTAGTAGCGACGTCAGCAGCATTCAGTCTCGACGGTATGTAGCGCCACTCACAAGGTCTAGACAATTCGTCTATTTCGCCCAAACGATGAGCTACAAACGGCTTGTAGTTACGAGGATCACTGCGTATCCATTGCAGCACTGTACTGGAATCACACCAATAAAAACGTTTGCTTGGTTGCAAATCCTTATGTTCCTTTTGCACAGTACTGGCAAGCCTAGCCGCTAACAGTGCTCCTTGCAATTCTAACCTCGGTATCGACACAGGGCGCAGAGGACTTACTCTGCTTTTACTGGCAACAAAACATACTAGCACACAACCATCAGAGCGCACAAGACGCCAATAGATAACAGCTGCGTACGCCTTTATTGAGGCATCACAAAATATGTGCATCTGTGTATCTACAATGTGACACTTACTTGAGTCCGTCATCCATTGCGCGCCTGAATAGCATGCTGTCCATTCGCCTGCATTCAAATAACAACGCGGAATACTCAGCGACGCCAACTGTTGCAAATCGTTTAACCAGTCCATCCATAGAGAGTGTTCGTCCTTTTGGATGCGGCAATTCCAGTCGACTCCGCTACGATGAACATTCTGAAATATTATTTTTCCTTTTATAATAAACGGAGACAAATATCCATGCAAATCATACACTGACATTATGATACTTAGCATTTTAGCTTTAGAAGGTGGTTCAGAACCATTTAATATATTCTCTGGTATACGATCAAGTGAAATTTTGAAACCAAATGAATCACTGTTAGGATGCCACATCAACCCGAGCGTGCGCTCAGTTGTGTTCGTAGCTCCGAGTTTAAATTCCAACGCAGTAGGTGCGAGCGCGTCGGGCGCGATGCTTTGTAATACAGTTTTGCTATTGCTCGACCAACGTGTTATCTCGAACCCGCCCTTTTTATGGATGCTGGTTATGTCACGAATTAACTCGATAGCTTTTAGTTCTGTATCGCATGAGTGTAAACAGTCATCCATGTAATGATTGTTTACAATCACGTGAACAGCTTCAGGATACAAATCTTGATATTTTAATGCATTTTTATTGCGTATGTATTGGGCAATAAAGGGAGAGCATGTGGCACCAAAAATAAGACTTTGCATAACACATATCTTCAAAGGGGTGTCTACACTCTCTTGCCATAGAAATCGTAAAACATTTTGGTCTTCAGCGCGAATTTTTATTTGAAGAAACATATCCTTAATGTCTCCAATTAAAACAAACTTGTGTTCGCGAAATCGTAGCATTATACCAAGTAAAGAGCTATAAAGGTCAGGTCCCGTGAGTAAATAATCATTTAGGCTCACTCCTTGGACCCTCCCTGCACCGTCAAAAACTAACCTCAATTTCCCGGGT
The DNA here is from genome assembly GCA_905147715.2 of Xestia xanthographa. NCBI lineage: Eukaryota > Metazoa > Arthropoda > Insecta > Lepidoptera > Noctuidae > Xestia > Xestia xanthographa. Next base: position 15,926 of record CAJHXD020000025.1, on the reverse strand, counting down.
TTGTTCAGGTTTTGCACTCCAAAATGCGACAGGTACCAAGTGCGGCTTGCTGAAATTTCATGTACCTGCAGTTCTCGAGCGAAGCCCTGCTGAAAGAGCTTGTCCATCTCCCTCTTGTACCTCTCAGCATACTCACTATCTGCCTGAAATTTTTTCAATAAACCCTGTAGTCGTGACCGCGCGTAATTATAACTTTCGGGCATAACAAAATCGTCTTTTACAAAAGGTAAACCAACCTCCCACTGATTGCCTACAACACGTGATGTTTCATCCAGTATACGTACAGCTCTCAGCTGTCCCGTATTTTCACGGCGTACAGCAGAAATTCCAATAGAATCTAGTTCAAATGACTTTTTTACTAAATCATTTAATTGTTCTGTGCTACTTACTTGTGTTTCAGAGTGAGCGAGATGTAATACGTGCCCATTGATGAGAGAGTGAGTGCGACCATAGCAACCATGAATGGACCATCCTAAACGGCATCTCGTAGCGTACAAGTCATGTTTATTATTATTATGTAATATTTCTAAAGGTGCTATAAGAAAATAATTGTCTTCACCTATCAGTAGGCGAGGCATGACACATTCCTTACATACATGTTGTTTTACATTTGATAAATGTTCACATTTAATACTATTTATGAATGACAAATTTTGAGCAGGTAGTTTCAAACTATCTACCTGACGGAAACAAACATCATATTGCTTATTATCAAGGCCACTTATCTTGGCAGATACTTTAGGAGCATCTGGTTGCAATACCTCTATGCCAAATGCATCAATTAATTTAATGGAAGTAGATTGTATGGTGCTGAGACCTAATTGTTGAACTAAATTTTTATCTATAATAGAAATAGAGGCACCATCATCTAGTAATGCATAAGTGCTTACAGTACCGTTTGGTCCTTTGAGTTGCACCTTCACAACTTTTAGAGCAACAGAAGCTGGTGTCCCTGTGCTGTCATCATCAATGCAGCTGCTCTGTTGCTGACCCGTAGACGTCGCGATGTGCGCCACTGTAGATGCTTCTCCCTCTTTTGGATTATCCTTTTCATCATTAGACTGTGTGGGCAATGCAGCAGGCTTGCTAAAATGCAAAAGTTTGTGATGGGGCAGTTTGCAATTATCAATATCACACACTGGTGCCGGACATATTTGGTTGTCATGCCTCTTTAGCAAACAACAGAAACATAAAGAGTTGGTTTTTGCATATCTCCAACGGTCCTTCCTCATCGCTCGCTTGAAGACACGGCAGTCAGGTAGTGGATGTGCAGACTTCTTACAGAAATTACATGTCTCCGTTTCAACTGAGGCAGTAAGTAATAATGACTTATGTTGTTGATGCTTCTTATCATGTGACCACTTCCTTTGTTTGTCTGGTTCAGAATTCTTGACTTCACGAGGCTGTGTGATGCCGACAACTGCCATCATTTCTGCCTCCTGTTTGAGAAACCTGGCTAGTAATTCAAGCTTTGTCTTACCGGTGTCTAGGTTCTTGAAAGCATAATCCATCCATCGGCTTACTAACACACTTGGTAATTTTGAAACAATTGCTAACAATAGCTCCGGGCTTCTGAGGTAGTCATGTTGGTTGATGGCTCGAATAGCAGCAACACTATTATTTATTTTTATTGAAAAGTTGACTATGTCTTGTTGATAATTACTTGGCAAAACTGGTAATTTCTTAATTTGTTCAGTTAGCTTCATGATGACCATATCGGGACGACCAAAACTTAACTCCAAGGCAGCCAATACTTCATCTGGTGATGTATTGCCTATAAGTAGGTCTGTCACTGCCTCTTTCGCTTCACCTTTTAGGGCACGACGCAGTCTCCACAGATTTTCCAATTCTGTAAACTTGCATATTTGAGTTGATTCTTTATAAGCATTGATGAAGTGAAGCCACTCCAAACAATCACCACTGAATGTAGGTAACTCTTTGGGAGCAGATAACCTTGTCAGTAGACGGTTCTCATTATTTTCATTTGTTGACGTTGACATAATATCCTTCAGTGCCTGAGCTAGATGCATTATGCTGTCGACAGGCTGACCGGAGTTGGGTGCATGGCTTGTGGGAACATTAGCTGCCAGCGGTGGATCCGGAACCGTCGCATGCTGCGGACAAGGATCAGGATGCGGGGGGTGGTTATTGTCCAACCACTCCTCTACTGCGGATTGTTGATAACATTGTGACGGGTTATCTTCGTCATCAACGATGGCCAAGTCAGCTTCTAGCTTTTTGTCGATGAGTTCCATCTGTATCTTTGCCTTCGCCTCGGCGGCCTCGAATACCAGTTGCGCACGCCGGGCTTCAGATGATGTTTTAGATTTCGTTGATGGTGGTTTGTGCATTTCTTCGTTCTCGACCTTAGTTGGTGGTGGCACATATAAGCTCTGCGCGCTGCGCGCTGGTAATAATTTCTCGCGCTTCATGAGCACGTGTTCCGACGCGCACTCCAAACGTTCATGAAGCTTACTTCGTTCCCGGCTGCGCAGGTTTTTATCGTAAGATGGTGATTTAAACATTGTAATCACTGGTAGGTTTGTCTAGATTTGGCTCGATGGACCAACGATTGTAGGCGATAAAAAATAAAACTCAGTGCAGAGAGAAAAATATGGCCGGTCGAGGGCTCACACAAAAAGTAACGGCGCAACCACACATAAACATTTTACTTGGGGCCTGTCAAAACAGATTATATTTACACTCGGCAGAAGGCCCATGATTTAAATTGAGAGTCGCCATCTGGCGGGACAATGTGCAAATTAAATTTGAATGAGCCCGCGCACGGTGTCTTATTTATTTTGAAAGCACAAAAGTACAAAATTGTTACATATTAAATCTTAATCTAGATAAAACTAGAAAATAATTAACATATTAAATCTAAGTTTTGTTTATAAGACAAAAAGAAATTAAACTGTGGCATGTGTCGCCTACAACCGCCACTACCAGTTTATTCATCATCATCCCCCAAACGACATGCAAAAATATATAAAGATGTGGAATAAAATTCAAAAGTGTCTGATTCATTACATGTTGATTAATCGCGTGTACATTAATGATTTCAAACAGTATCACGAGGACATTTCAACGACGCTGCTGGAAAATGAAACGCCAAGTTAGTCGATGGTCAAATTTTTAATGAATGTATAAAAGTCTACACAGTTTAATTGTTTCTTCATGATGCTCGAGCAGCTTCGATTCATGTCGAGAATGTTGAACCACTCGCGATTGGGATATGCCGAGAGCATCGTGGACAATTGCTTTGGGATTCCGATGAGTTTGGAGAAATCGTGATCGGAATTTGCACGATTCGATTGTTTCGCATACAGATAGTCACTGGCGTAGTCGATGAACGATTTATTCTTTGTAGTGTTGGCGGCGGCGGCGGCTGCTGCTGTTGTTCCTCCTGCGGTGGCGACGTTATACTTTTCAATGTTATCAAAGTAGATGACGTAGACGAAAATGTAGTGTTTCTTCAGGTAGGCGGATGTCATGAAGGCGGGCAGATTGTTCAAATTATGAACAATGATTATGTTTCGCAACGAAAAATCACAATTGCCATAGAAGCGAATCAATTCTTTGCTGTATATAATGTTTATAAATCGATCGTCGCGTCCCGAACTTTGATATAAGCGCTGTAAATCTTGAAACGCCTCTTTGATCGTCGTGTATTCATTGTAGATCGCTGCAGCCATATCCTCACCAGTCCACGACGATGGAATTTGTACACAATATCAATGCCAAAGTGCCCGACGAGTGGGTCAACTATTCACACTTGCGCGGTGCTATTCCACGTGAATTTCAGCAAATCTACTCGCCCTGGGAGGCTAAACTCGCGTTAATGTTTCTCAACAACTGGTATCGCCACAAGCACCACACTCCGACTGAGAGCGCCGCCGGCTCGACGCCCGACTTGGAGTATACGTACGCGAGCGACGGTAGCGGAGCGGGAAACGTATACGTCAGCAGACTATTCGACGATGGCAAGTATTACAAAACGCTACAATATTTGGACAATAGTCATCCCATCTATGTAAAAGGCTTTATCGACCCTCTGCACAATAGATGGGAGATTGAACAATTTAATCCGTACGGAGGGTATCTGTCGTCGTCAAAGGGTGGTAGTGGCGGCGGTGACGAAAGATGCATGTCCGTTAACGACTATGCGCTTTATATGCAACGCAAGAAGAAAGCAGACTCGATACACGCCAACTTTAATTACCATCAGTGGTGCGTGGCCACGCGCTCAAAATTTTCACTAAACGGCGAGGTGTTATCGAATGTCGACGATGATGAAGTCGACGAAGGAGAAGAAATGGACTTGTAATTCACTGACGGCTCGGAGTAGAATGTAAAAAAAAATTTTTTTTTATCCATCGATACTCTTGTTGAATAGCTTGGCAATTTGTTTTTCTTTTTGCGCAATAAGAGTCGCTATCTCGGACATTTGTCGATGCATGATCGAAGCGGGAGATTCGTCGCTCAATTCGTTTCGAATGACCGGCAAGACTTGGGTGCGCACAAAGTGCATAGATTTTTTTGAATAAACTAGTAGAACGTAGACGCCGGGCTCAGAGGCGAACATTGTATCTGGATCATCATTAGCGCCGCCACCACCACCACCCAACGAGCCGAATGAGCATTTCAATTCGACTGGGATAACATTGACTGCCTGGTTGGTACTCTCGTAGCCCAGCAGAGAAGCAAACTCTTGTACTTTATAGTATATTCTGCCATCGACCGCGCATGCCCAGCACTGAAACTTGTCACCAAACTCGAAACGTTGTAGAGACATGCTGCTGATACCTTGTACTCGCGAGAGATATGTCTGCGGTCGTGAAAGGTTGAAGAGTGACTGACGAAGCGCCCCCGTCCTGCTGCAGCAGAATGGAGATTTGCCCCTCCCTTTGACCCAAACGATACGTCATCGCAGACAGCTCGAGTTGTTTGCCTCCCCCCCTTTTTTTTATTTAAATTCAATTTAGATGTGTCGCGTGCCCCGGTCGGAGAACGACTGACTCGACGATACGACCTTTTGATTCTGAACCCCCCTTTTTGGGCTCTCGACCAATCAGAGAGCTGGATTCGGCAAATTTCCCCCTCTCCTGACATTTTTCCTATATAAACAGCGATGGTCTCGCGCGCGACCTTATTTCTTCTCAGACCGTTGTACAAGATAGAGAGAAGAAAAAACAAAACAAAACCTTACGCCGGTCTTCCAAGATATATATATATAATATAATATAAAAATAAATATTATCCTAGCCCCCCGTCGCTGCCCCCTTTTTGTTTTCGAATTCAATTTCGATTTATGACGTCATCGCAGCAGACTTGTAGCTTGGAGTCGTGCTGGTCCCTGGTTTTTGAGACTGCGGTGAGTCGTCCCGATGTGCATGGGTCGATATTTGTGCCCTGGATGCACAAATTTGACCGCGACAACGACTGCTCCTTGGTTCGACGAGTGAGCATCCCCATTTTAACGGGCAGGGAACAGGTCGCGATTGAACGGTCAAACTTCTCGACCTCTTCTGCGCTGGGTAAACCTAGGATGCTCACTTGAGTGAGCATCCCCATTTTAACGGGAGGGGAACAGGTCGCGATTAAACGGTCAAACTTGTGCAGGCACCATCTCGACCTCGTACCTCTCGTATCGCCCGCACCCATCAACCCAGGCAAGGTGCGATGTCTCGGCCTCATATGTCTCATTCCTCGCAGCGAGTGGTACGTCATCAGAAGACAGCGTGAGAGCTTCATCAAGGCAGTGAGTGCGGTGTTGGAGATGTCTAAAGCGACTGCACAGATTATAGAATAAAAATAAAAAAATAAATGATACCCTCTTGCTTTATTTAAATTTAATTTAGATCCGTCGCGTGGCACGGTCGGAGAACGACTGAGCTGTACTTGCGACCTTTTAATTCTAAACTCCCACTTTTGGGCTCTCGACCAATCAGAGAGCTGGATTCGGCAAATTTCCCCCTCTCCTGACATTTTTCCTATATAAACAGCGATGGTCTCGCGCGCGACCTTATATATATATATATATATATATATATATAATATAATATAAAAATAAATATTATCCTAGCCCCCCGTCGCTGTCCCTCTTTTTTTTCTCGATTTATGACGTCATCGCAGCAGACTTGTAGCTTGGAGTCGTGCTGGTCCCTGGTTTTTGAGACTGCGGTGAGTCGTCCCGATGTGCATGGGTCGATATTTGTGCCCTGGATGCACAAATTTGACCGCGACAACGACTGCTCCTTGGTTCGACGAGTGAGCATCCCCATTTTAACGGGCAGGGAACAGGTCGCGATTGAACGGTCAAACTTGTGCAGGCACCATCTCGACCTCGTACCTCTCGTATCGCCCGCACCCATCAACCCAGGCAAGGTGCGATGTCTCGGCCTCATATGTCTCATTCCTCGCAGCGAGTGGTACGTCATCAGAAGACAGCGTGAGAGCTTCATCAAGGCAGTGAGTGCGGTGTTGGACAAGCCGAACAACTCGTCGATACTATCGAAGCCATTCTACGTGAGAATGCAGCCTTGGAAATGTCTAGAGCGACTGCACAGATTATAGAATAAAAATAAAAAAATAAATTATAACCTCTTGTTTTATTTAAATTTAATTTAGATCCGTCGCGTGCCCCGGTCGGAGAACGACTGACTCGACGATACGACCTTTTGATTCTGAACCCCCCTTTTTGGGCTCTCGACCAATCAGAGAGCTGGATTCGGCAAATTTCCCCCTCTCCTGACATTTTTCCTATATAAACAGCGATGGTCTCGCGCGCGACCTTATTTCTTCTCAGACCGTTGTACAAGATAGAGAGAAGAAAAAACAAAACCTTACGCCGGTCTTCCAAGATATATATATATATATATATAATATAATATAAAAATAAATATTATCCTAGCCCCCCGTCGCTGTCCCTCTTTTTTTTCTCGATTTATGACGTCATCGCAGCAGACTTGTAGCTTGGAGTCGTGCTGGTCCCTGGTTCAGAGACTACGGTGAAGAGCTGAAGCCTCGAAGCGTCTCGATATGCATGGGTCGATATTTGTGCCCTCGGTACACAAGTTTGACCCAGACGACAACGATTGCTCCTTGGCTCGGCGAGTGAGCAGCGTTATTGTCGTTTATTCCGAGAATTGATAACTCTGAGAATAGAATAGTGCGCCGCCATTTTTGCGATAACGATACCAACGCTGTATTTTAATTGCCGCAGGAGTCAATATATTATTCAAGAAGGCCACCTTCTCCAGAGGCATGGGATTCTGAAAGAGTACACTGTCGAATAATAATTTGGTCGAATCATCGAGATCTTTGAAACAAAGATTGACATTTTTTGAATATCCTTGCCGTTCCTCGGCATGATCATCTTCTGTTGGATGAGCTGGTGGTGGATGACATCTTCTATCGCGTATCGATGACTTTGAGTTTTCATACGCATGCCATTCTCGGTCCGATATAAATCTGAATTTCAATTCATCTCGTAGGTTGATGTTTAGTCGAAGTGGATTAATTTCATTCTTTTTCATGGAGCATTTGCGGGGGGAATCTTCGCAATGACCAAGTAAACCGTACAAGTCGGATAGTTTACAGTCATCAGTTAACTCATCGTCTGATTTTTCACAAAGACGTAATAAATAATGTGATTCACATGCTATATGAACGTAACTAGCGAACTCATGATATTCATCGTGTTGTTTAATTAGAGACTCTGCTGTCGCCTCGGGTACATCGGATTTTTGAAAGATTGCTGTTATAACTTCGATATTGGCGAATTTTAAAAGTTTTGTATAATCCACATTATAGGCATTGTTGTCTTTGGTTGTCCATGTAGCAGTCGGATATAATGTAAACTCGTTGACTGTGCAAAAATACAATACATCTGGCCAACGAGCATGCGGATTTGTGAGAGTTACGAGTCGTTTTGATAGAGGAATGGTCGAATCGTAGGCAACTCGCGACTTTAAGAAACTCCACGGTACGTTTGGATTTTGGCAAAATGCATTAAAGAATTCAGATGTCAAAAGATGTTGAAACTGGTGCATATTCTCCACGAAATACTGTACGTCGAGACGGTGGTTAAAACATAGATTCCGAAGTTTAAGATCTTCTTCTTCCGCTTCTTCTTTCAGGCAATCTGACCATCTGCCGTATCGCCTCCTCCAGAAACTCGATTTAATCAAACATTCTTTTATCGAAGAATAGCAATCATCATCGGTGGCGGCAAAACAATGAAGTTGATCGTAATCCCACGAAAAGTCTGGATGACGCATTACCGTGTGCATCGTAATATTGGGATTGGCCGATAGGTATTTTTCATACTGGTTTATTTTTTGCTTGCAAAGTGTACTCATTATTTCTCGTTGGGTCATATAACCACATGTCTGATAATGGGTATATGACAGTATCGAATAGGTAACCTTGTCGCGATATTTGTCGCACTGTTTAAACAAATATTCGGAATAGAGATTGTTCAATAGTTGTAGATCAAAGGTGAGACAGCGACGCCAAACGTTAAACATGTCCAAGTAAACGAACCACGAGGATGGGGCTGCTAGTACGGCCGGATCGCAGGGTTCGATTATATAATTCATGATTATGCGCGTCGAGCACAATCACAGTCTTATAACTTTAGCTCGACCAATCAGAGGGTTGGACCCCCGCCCCCCCCCCTGTTAGTGCGCATATCTACGCCGTGAGATAACCTCTATCGATTCGAGAATAAACACCATATCTACGCCGCGAGATAACCTCTATCGATCCGAGAATAGAACGCCTGATTGATGCGTGTCCATTACCGTTATCGAGAATATAAAAGAGGCGGTGCGGTGTGGGTTGATCCACAGTCGATCGGTTGATCATCATGCCGCCCACACGTAAACACAAGTTGAACGTAGCGAGATGTCGGGACAAGCTGTACATTTATTTTTCGACACCCTCGACCAATGCTCGAGACGTGGAGAAAATTCTACAGATCATATACAGCGATAACATAGTTGGTGAATTTTATAAATTGTATGCGATTCAAATAACTGCGATAAAAGCACTATTGTGTAGGTAGGCGAATATACAAATTTCCTCATCACGTACGCATTCGGTTTTTTTTCCTCATCCTCATTACTATATACGGTTATCGCGAAAACAAAATGTGGTTAATTAGCATTAGTATTTACAGCTCAAAATGTGGTTAATTAGACATGAGGTAAGCGATAACAAAAATCGCAGAATGTCGTCCCAGAATATAATAATTGTTGTACAATATAGATGAAAAAAAAACATTTTGTTTTTATTTATAAGATGCGATGGTGCATTACCTGACCGCAGAAACGTATGCATCTGGAACATGCAGCGCGACAGTGATATTGATTATGACCTCAGAAACGCATTCTTTTGGAACATGCTGCGCCGCGACAAGAAATTGTTGGTTATCGAAGATTTGCTCGACTGGTTTGGTTATTCGGGCGAGTACGAGACTAAAAAAACTAATTTTCTCTCGCTGTTGAAGAAGAATCCACACGTCGCATATACAGAAGTCGGAGTTCCGATATTGAAGAATGCCCGCCATGTCGTGATGAAACCTTCGGACTTTGAAACGATATTGCGAATTCATTCACCGAAAGCTTGCAAGAGGTTTGAATATACCACCCAACTGTACAAGTGCTATGAAAGGTATTACGAAGCACGTGACGCCATCATTATGAACGACTACACTAGATTTGGAAAATACGATCGATGTAAATACCTTGTTGGAAGAACGCAGAAAACATATGAGAAGGATATTGAAGAGTTGAAAACTCGCGTATGCACAGACGAAGGCGGCGACTCTCTCATTTGGCACAAACATTTTAAATTTATAGAACCTCGAGTCGATAATAATAGATATGCTATCAGCAAATCCGACCCACAAGATCCATTTCTTGATGAATTATTTTCCGAGCACGTGTATCAGCAAATGCAAAAAATAGTACCGGAAGATTGTCGGGATTATACGTTAGAGGGTAATCCCTGTTTAACCTGGAACACCATTATGAGACATGGTGGTGGTACCCGCAAGGTATCGTTTCATGGTATAACTCGAAACCCTCATATTACTTGGAACATTGTGAAGGACAATTTAAATTATGATTGGGTGTTTAGGATTACGTTCACTCTTTTTAATCTTCATACAGTTCCCACTTGACCAATTTACCTTCAAGATCTCCGAACCAATCAGAACGCTTAAATATCACGCGATACTGGAAATACGGCTCTGGCATTGGCTAATAATTGTTCCCTTACCCCACTCTCCTCGATCTATGTAACCATTTTTAACTTTAATACACACGCCACTATGGTTTTCAACGTCAAAGCATTTTGATTTACTCTACTCCCGAAATTTACCTCAAAAAGGCCCAGAAACCAGGCCACAGATTCTCCAAAATCCTGTACCGGCGCCTCAATCCGGTACATGTGGTCCTTCTAACCAAATACCAAGAATCAGCATCCTGTGGAATACGTTGCTGTGGCCGCGTGGCTGGGCTACGAGAGAAGACGCACAAATCTGGACACGGAGACAGACTGGAGGCTAAGCGCATATCGGAATCGAAGTTGGATTGGCATTTCATCGAACATACGCAATCTGGTGGGACCAACCATCCTTTCTTTTCCCTATCACCTCCTAGTTCTCTTTGTGATACCTGTGTCTAAACTGATTTCAGTGAGACTTCCGCGGAAGAGTGTTGAATTAGTTCGTCAATTCGCAAGGCTGGTGACGTCGCTATCACCGCTGACGTGTTCGCTTCCAACCGTAAGTACTCCTGTTTTCACTGATCACCAAAATGCCTACAGAAGGTGCTAGATCACGCGATAAATCCCCTGTTTTATTAAGTGTAGACAGTGCTCACCTATCTGCCGATCCTAATTTATTTCGCGACCTAGTTAGGAAACGAGGAATAATCAAAGGTAGACTGACAAAATTCTCAAGTTATTTAACATCTTTAGAATCTAATGAAACGCTACCATCCTCTAGAGATCTTATCGATCTTAAATTACGCGTTAGAGGGGCATCTAATCTACTTAACGAATTTAATGAAATTCAAAGTAAAATCGAAGAGTGTGTTTCTGATAGCGATATTTCTGATCAATTAGACAATAGAGAATCGTTCGAAAACTCTTACTATAGTATATTAGCCCGCGCGGAATCGATGCTGACCGATGATGAGGTTACGGACGGTTCCAATAAATATTGCTGTAGCGAACTACCGCAGTCAGTTAAACTTCCCACAATTTCATTGCCTACCTTTGACGGTTCGTATGAGCACTGGCTGGAGTTTAGAGACACTTTTTTATCGTTGGTGCACAATTCTAAACGTATCAGTAATATCCAAAAATTCCACTACTTAAAGTCTTCGCTGAAAGGCGACGCTGAGTTGGTCGTAAACTCCGTAGAATTTTCCTCTGATAATTATCAGGTTGCATGGGAATTGTTGCTAAATAGGTTTAATAATAATAGACTTTTAGTACACAACCACGTAAAGGCCTTGTTTAGTATTACCGCGTTAACTAAGGAGTCGCCCTCCTACATTAGAAAGCTCATTGACACCATACTAAAGAATTTGCGTGCATTAAAAATCCTAGATGAACCTACCGACTCGTGGGATACACTTATTAATTATATTATTGTTTCTAAATTGGATAAGACGACCGAACGCGAGTGGGAGACGCATAAATGCACACTGTTCCCGACCAATAACAATTCTAAACGAATAATTAAAGTGGATGAGTTAATTGGTTTCTTAAAAGACAGAGCGGATATGTTAGAAACATTGCAGCTTTCACATAGTACTCAAAGCGACAATAAAAAACCAAGTTCACAATCACGTAATACATCACACTGCAATGTTTCTACACATAAACCGAACGACAACCGTAAGTCTCGCTTCAGACAGACTTGCGTGAAATGTAATGATGCACATCCACTTTATTCTTGCCAAAAGTTTATTGATAGTGACTTAGAGTCGAAGTTAAAGTTAATTCGCGAGCACAAACTATGCGAAAATTGTTTACGTTCGGGACATACACTAGATAAATGTGCGTTTGGGCCGTGTAGGAAATGCAACCGCAAACATAATTCCCTAATTCATACTGATAACGCCGATAGTTGTGTCACATGCCATTCAAGTATCGCGACTGCGGGCCGCACTGGGAGTGAAGGCGCTGCGCCTGCGCCGGCTACCTCCGACCCCGCCACCTCAACCGTCGCGGATTCGCCACCTATTCACGTAAACAGGGCACATATGCATAATAAATCTATAGGTACGCACTCGGTTCTATTATCCACAGCTGTGATCGAGGTAGCCGACGTTCACGGTGTTTATCATCGAGCGTGCGCGCTGCTGGATAGTGGAAGTCAACGGTGTTTCATAACTAAATCATTTTGTAAATTAATAAACGTACCGATGTTAAACTCCACTTATGAAGTTAGGGGTGTAGGTGATTCCGTGGTGCAATGTTCTGAAACTTGTACCATTGAAATTAAATCGCGAGTCGATAATACATTTAAAACACGCATTACTTGTTTTGTACTATCGCAAATAACGTCTACGATGCCGGCCTTATGTCAAGTAAACGCGCAGTTCTGTATTCCAGACAACATAATGCTGGCAGATCCGCAATTTTTAGAGTCTAAAACAGTAGACATTTTGATAGGCGCAGATAGGTTTTGGGACTTGTTAGGAGAAGGTAAAATAAGACTTCCCAACGGCCCCTACCTACAAAACACTAGGCTAGGTTGGATTATTTCTGGCACTATTAGTGAAACGCGCAGCGCAAGGCGCATTCACTGTAATATAAGCAGTTCGTTAGATTCTCAACTACGTTTGTTTTGGGAGATTGAGGAGCTTCCTCAAGTCAGGGATACGCGCACTCAGGAAGAGCGTGCATGTGAGGAACATTTCATTCGCACTACTACGCGCAATGGCGAAGGAAGTTTTTGTGTACGCATTCCATTCAAAGAGTCACCTGATGTTTTAGGCGAATCATACACGCAAGCCGAACGTCGCTTTTTCGCATTAGAGAAACGTTTACAGCGTTCGCCTGAATATAAAATATTATACACGCAATTCATGAAAGAATATCTAGACCTAGGTCATATGAGTCCTGTTAGTACTTATGAGCGTCCGTGCTATTTCATGCCGCATCACGGCGTATTCAGGGAGCATAGCACCACAACCAAGTTGCGTGTGGTCTTCGATGCCAGTGCCCCAACAACTTCTGGAAAGTCACTTAATGACTTGCAATTAGTTGGTCCAGCAATACAAGGCGATCTAATTTCTATTCTTTTACGCTTTAGACAACACAAGTTTGTTGTATGCGCGGACGTCCAGAAGATGTTCAGAAATTGTTGGGTGGCCGAAGACCAGCGCAACCTTCAAATGATTCTGTGGCGCGATGATCCATCGCAACCTTTAGGCATATTTCAACTAAATACGGTCACGTACGGAACCGCCTCCGCCCCTTTTCTTAGTGTGAGGTGTTTAAAGCAACTGGGGGCTGAATCTTCTGACCCTGAGGTTCAAAGGGTTATTCAGGAGGATTTCTACGTAGACGATTTGCTAACGGGTCTTAATGATAAGTCTATATTATTACAATTATGCGAAAATATAAAAAATGCGCTGCAGGCGGGTTGTTTTCCACTCCGAAAGTGGATTTACAACTTCCCATGCGATAATGATGAATTATCGAATCATTCTGTAGAAATTAAATCTAACGAAAACATTAGTTCTAAAACTTTAGGTTTAAGTTGGAACAACGTTCGCGATAATTTTTACTTTACCACGCAATTTCATAATGATAATAAACCTATCACTAAAAGGTATATTCTATCTAGTATTTCCCAAATTTTTGATCCTCTCGGTTTATTAAGTCCTACTATAATTATTGCAAAGGTTTTATTACAGCAATTATGGCTTCTTAAGATAGGTTGGGATGACATAGTTCCATCGAGTGTCGCGCGAACGTGGAACCGGTTTGTTATATCTTTACAAGCGCTCAATACGATTCATGTTCCTCGCCACGTTATAGGTAGCAAACCTATGTATATGGAACTGCATGTTTTTAGTGACGCGTCGCAGACAGCGTACGGCGCTTCCATTTACGTTCGCACAGTAAATATAGATAACACGATTTTAGTTAGATTACTTTTCTCTAAAGCAAAGGTGGCGCCATTGAAACCTATGAGTATACCGCGACTCGAACTTTGCGGTGCTTTGCTTGGTGCTAAAATACTCGACAAGGTTCGAAGTTCGTTGCGTTGTGAGTTCAAAAATATTGTTTTTTGGACTGACTCAACCATTGTCTTAGGATGGTTGCGCATGTCACCGAATAAACTAAAAACTTTCGTTCAAAATAGAATTTCGGAGATTCATGAACTCACACAAGACGTTCTTTGGCGCCACGTGAGCAGCAAGCAAAATCCCGCTGACCTGGCATCGCGAGGTTTGAACTTGGAAGAACTTTCCTCTTCCTCTTTATGGTGGGAGGGTCCAGACTTCTTAAAAAACTCAAATTTTTCATTAGATAATAATACAGTGATCGTAGTGGACGAAGACCTCCCTGAGGTTAGACCTTCTATTTCTTCCTTCGTGACCCATGCCTCATCGGATTCACCTTTCTCGTTTATTCGATTTTCGCAGTTTAAGCGTATGAAGCGTGCTGTTGCGTTTATGTTGCGTTTCATACACAATATTCGCAATAAACATAATAGACAAACAGGTGTCTTTACTGTAGACGAGTTGAATGAGTCTGAGATGATTTTGGTTCGGTGGGCTCAAGCGGAAAGTTTTCCTACTGAATATAACTTATTATCTAATTGCGCACAAATAAAATGTAAAAGTAACTTATCGAAATTAAATTTATTTTTAGATGACAATAAAATTATTCGTGTCGGTGGCCGATTAGGTAATTCAAGTGAGTTTAGTTTTAATAAAATGCATCCAATGTTAGTTTCTAGTAAACATTATTTTACTGTTTTATTGTTTCGCCATGAGCACTTGCAGCTCCTCCATGCTGGGCCACAGGCATTACTTTGTCACTTACGCGAATCATGGTGGCCTTTGGGTGGTAGGAGCCTAGCTAGGCGCATAGTGAACGATTGTGTTACGTGTACTCGCATTAGGGGTAAGATTTTAACGCCTCAGATGGGCAATTTGCCAAAGGAAAGGATAACTCCTAGCTTTCCTTTCATTCGATGTGGAGTGGATTACTGCGGGCCAGTTCTCATACTTAACCGTAAAGGTAGGGGAGCTAAAACTACGAAAGCGTACATTTGTTTATTTGTGTGCTTTGTGACGCGCAATACATTTGGAGCTCGTCAGTGATCTCACTAGCGAAGCATATTTATTATCGCTTAATAGGTTCATTTCTCGTCGGGGCAAACCTTTAGAAATATATTCCGATAACGGTCGTAATTTCGTCGGGCTAATGAACGACTTTTCAGATTTTTTACGCAAATGTAGTTCTGATATTATAGAATTCGCTACTAGCCAACAAATAAAATTCAAGTTTATTCCTCCTTATTCGCCTCATTTTGGTGGTCTGTGGGAAGCAGGAGTAAAATCTTGTAAATATCATCTACGCCGCGTGGTAGGGAATGCGCATTTTACTTTTGAGGAGTTTAGCACAGTTCTTTCACAGATAGAAGCAGTCCTCAACTCCCGACCACTTTCCCCTCTTTCCACAGAACCTCAAGACCTTTCTCCTTTAACTCCCGCTCATTTTTTGGTTGGTCGACCGCTGACTGCGCCCGCCTGCGATGACCTCACCGAAGTTCCTGAGCATAGGCTGAAGCGGTACCAGAGAGTGGAGCAAATTCGCCAGCATTTTTGGACCCGCTGGTCCAAAGAATATGTGACTGAGTTGCAGGTGCGGAGTAAATGGAC
>CAJHXD020000024.1:0-27526 GCA_905147715.2 Xestia xanthographa | reverse complement strand
TATTATAACTCCACCCACATTTCGCTATGTTATTTCGTTATATTTCAGTCAGTCCCATGTAATACAAATAAATGAATAATGAAATTCCTGACGAAAAAACCCAAATAAACACTTTGTGCGACCTGGGAATCGAACCCAGGACCTCATGCTTGGCAGTCACCACATTATCATGGCTTGGTACGGTATTATTGCAAGATGTAAAAATATAAGAATAATAATAATATAATATCAATCAATCAATACCAAACAATCAATCTAGACCTAGAAGGTCTACTTTCGTAGATGAAAATGCCGACTTGTTATTGTTCCACCAGAAAAGGTAGAAAGAACTTTGTAAAGGTTAAAAATCATACTTTACAAGTCACGAGAGACCCATAAAATGATATAAGTGAGAACAATAACATTTGTAATCAAATTAATTAACTTGCAAACATCAATTTTGGGAGCATACCGTATTTAAAATGCTAAGTCACGTGGAGACACTACATTCTAAAAGGTATAATTAAAAGTCCACTAATAAAGATTCTCGGCCCCGAGAGATGAGGCCATAAAGTTAGCGAGCGATATCATGATTTACGTTTACGTTCATGATTACTTCGTTTGTCTAGTGGTCGGAAGTGTGACTGCTGAGCATGAGGTCCTGGGTTCGATTCCCGGGTCAGGCAAAGCGTTATTAGGTTTTTCCATCAGTCATTTCTCAGTAGCAGCCACGGAGTTTGGATTTGCGCCCAGTTGATGGCAATAGGCTCGCTCCTTTTTACTTGGGACTTGAACATAACTGGCGAAATGTGGGTGTGCTATAAGTTACACCTCTGCCTAACCCTTCGGGGATTACAGACATGTTATTTTTCATTATGTTATATAGATATCGTTTACCAATCACGTTTGTGAAGTTACACTGGTTAGTTTAATTTGATCTTCTTCTTCTTCAAGTTGTTGGTACGACAGTATTTATATTTTGTTAGCCCAGAAATTAGCCACTTCCTTGACGTCGTCGATGGCAGCACAAACGTCAGGTCACGTGTTTGCTTGTCACTTATACGTGCCAAACGCCAAACGACACAATTATTTGACAAAATGGTAATTCAAATTGTGTATTGTGTGAATTGTGTTGTGTGTGCATGCGTTTATGCTCTGGCGTTCAAAAGGTTAACCTTAAAGACCCAAACCACTGTCATTATTTACCCAAAAACCGAAGGAATTATCCATGCAACCACTTATATCCCTTTTCACTTCATACTCCAGAAGGTTTCATGGCCCAACACTCTAGAGCTACCGTTCCGAATCCTACAAAAAGTCGTTAATATTCACGTTGAGAATGATTTTACGATAAAAAAGGTAGAAAAGCCATCGTAAAGAAATCCAACTTAAAACCTAGATTACTCGATCGAATATCGGAATCCCATTACTACTATTTTTAATGGGGTGTTTGTAGGGTTGAATTGTGATATCGGGGTTGGAACAGATGGTGTGAGATAACGTTTTATTTCTGGGTGAAGTAGTTGTTTTTGCTCTTGTACTTTGCCTCATTGGTTGCTTGGTTAGTCTTGGTAGGTATAGGTGATTTTTGGTACTTTCCTAAGCCGAAAACGAACACGCAAAACACCGGAAGCAACCGGTGAGTTGTTAGTAACTTTAACCGTAAGAACGTCTGTTAGGGTGTGACTGTACATTTTGGTCCCTCGAGCCGGATCTGAACCAGAGACCTATGGATCTGAATAGTGACGTTTCTGGTGGACGTACAACGTCAATATAAGCGGTTGTCAAAGGTGACTATGGAAATCTATCGATAAAAATGTTTTTGAGAATAAACATTATTATAACATTCTCTCTCATCTTCAAAATAACTATTAAACAAAAACCTTTTGTTAAAGTGGACACAGAAAAGTAGTCAGCCATATTGGTTAAGTCGCATAAAAAAAAAAACATTTTCATGACATAACGGTTCTGCAGACTATGCTACTATTTAAACACATTTCACATTCATGACCCCTAGAATAGGGTAGATAACAAAAAAATCTAATCCCGTCAGATAGATTTCCAAAAAAAATTGGCCACATATTTTTTATTTTTTCGCGTAAATAAAAAATAAAGACGATACAGTGCGTCGAAAACTCGTGTAACGACACATTTGAGTACATTTTTTACCGGTAAGTGACGTCATAAGTGACGTCTCGATCTTTGACGCGTTTTATCTTCGTTATTTTTTACTAATTTGATAAAACAAAAACACGTGTCCAATATTATTCGATAATCTAACTGACGGATTAAACAGAATCATATTCTTTTAAGTCAGGAATCACCCCTATTAAATCCCTTTTTTTTGTTTTCGGATAGGAAATCATTAAATGACTGCTCCCGTTCTGGGCGGAGCAAGAGGGAGTGTCAGACTTTTACTGACTAAAACCCATCCATGTTCCTTCATCGCCCTTTGTGTTCCGGGGCCACGGTATCTCTTTCGAACAGTCCCGCAACCCCGACCCTATTAAATCCCTTCAACACAATATTACTATTATAAACCTTACCTTGCATTGCGGGAACTGCTCCGGCGGCCGGCTGACCCTCCACCCCAATAGAGGCGGTATACACACCAGCGCAGACATCAGCCACACGGCCGCTATCATGACCGCGGCTCGCGCTGGTGTGCGCTTTTTTAGATAGTCTACCGCCTGTAACAAGGAGAGAAGAAGGTGTTAGATTGTTGTAATAAATATTACGAATAAGTAAAGCTATTTAGTGCCTCGAGAAAGCACGTTGTTGCCATGATTAGGGAAAGCCTTTCATCATCATCTGCCTGCTTTTTCCCAAATTTTGGGCCACTGATCACCTGTAACGGCACGGCAATCGCTAGTTAATAAGAAACTGAAACACAGCATGCTGCTTAACAGCAGAAATCCTATTTTTTGTTTCTTATGTTGTTTTACGTTTAAGTACTGTTTGTTTTTATTTTTTCTTTTTAATCAAATATTTTAATATGCTGTTTTGACTTCTGTACGTTTTTCTTTTCACGGGTGACCACTGAAAACCAGCGCTGTGCTGTGGGCCCCCATAGCACAGCATCATACTGAGTGGTAACCTATTTATCGCACTCACGACGCGCAAACTGTCAATTTTTTATTTTTTTATTTACTTTTTTTTATGTTCCGTTTTGAAGTACTCTGGATGTTTGTTATGTTTATTGTTTCTGTTTTCAAATTTCGTATGCACGTCATGTCCCTGCGATGAATAAATATTTTCTTTTTTTCTTTCTATTTCTTTTTTTCATGCCACAAACCTTACGACTAAAGAGACAAGGCTCATCGTCAAAATATTATATATCGTTCCCCGATCCAAGATTTCGATGATAATCAAATATCTTGGCAAGCGACTCGGCCCAATTTAGCTGCCTCGTAAATATTTAGCACGCGCGATGGGAGTATTATGCATTGAATCTTCAAGTGAGGATTGCATAAAATGCATTTGAGAGTTTTACACTCGATTTTGGTTGCTTTCTGGGGAGTATGTGAAGAAAATATATTTGTATTGGAAGAGAATATTTTATAGCTGACTGTTGTGCTGGTAACAAGATAATATCACGAGTGTATTTTCAGATGGGATAGGTAGAGTTGTGTACTGTGTAGCACACAAACATTTTGCCGTTTATGTTTATATTCCATATAATAGCTATAACAGAGGACAAGCATAGTCAAAACATCTGCCAATTTAGCCTCTGAGCTGGTAGCTACTGGGCGGTTCTTGATGGGAAATCTCATTACAAATTGGGTAGATGACAGCATAAAACAATAATTCCAAGACAGCTATCTCTAAAAAAACGTTATTTTGGGCCTGAAAACCCGATTTATTTTCAATTAATTGCCAAATTGGATTTTTAGTTCCTTTGAAATCAATAAATAGTTGAGCATTGAGTTGACAAAATAGTGATGTCACAGCGTGCTATTGCCAATCTATGAGAGAACCGCGTTTTGACAGCTCTTAAAAAGTATGTCAATTGATTGGTGTGTCATCTAGCCTATTGTATGACTGTGAAATCGAACCTACGAACACAAATATCAAATGTGTACAAATCGGCGATCCAGATAAAAAAACAAATAAATATTGTTTAATACTGCCAATTTGTAAATATACTATTAGGTAAATCTCAGCCTAGCTCTTCGGGGTTTACAGGCGTAATGTTGAGTTGTGAATGTGGGATGAATTTCGGGTGTCGTGGGAGCTTAGCCCTCGGTCTTCAGGAAGTGTGAAGATCTAAAGAAATTTATATTTAGCTTGTACCTGAAACAAAATATAACCTTAACTTCATCCCATTCTAAATATACCCTGACATTTATAGGTGCCTCTTACTTACAGCAGAATTCGTCCAAGTCATCCTAGAATTTGCGCAAACATTTTTAAAAAGGGCTTTCTTGAAAGGAATTTTTAAAAATGGCTCCGGACTTTTTTTCATCAAATATTTAGAGAAGGGAAATGAAAGACTGTTCTTTTTGCCGATTTGTAAATATTTAGCTCTGTTAATTGTACGAATGGACAGGTTTTTGTAACTCAGTCTTTGTGTTGTTAAGGATAAGCCGGTTTTGAATTAAAAAACTGTTGTATTTGCAGTTTCCGACGGAAAAATAACCATTTCAAGTAATGTTAACATTTTTAAGTAAGGACGGTCGTTGTTTTTTAAATAAGCTACTTTTTTATTTCCGTTAGTCTAAAGGTGAAACTAAAAGAAGGTTTAAACTAATGTGAATCTCGCTCGGAACGCCGAAAACTCAAAACTTTCCTCGCGAAACTAAGTAATAAAATACACAAATAATACAGCTATTTAGCTCATAGAACGGTCACATATCAGAGTAAATGCGACCTCTCTCGAGCAAAGGGTACTCACAAACTATTACCCGTTACCCGACTCCGTAAGTCGTTGGGAGTGTAATGTGTTTGGCCCGGCCTACAGCGGGAATAAGTCAAGCGATGTTATGGTAAAATAGAAAATAATATTGGACACGGATGTTTGAGTGTACTGGAGTTTTACTGGAAAGGGCTTATTATATATTTTTTTTTCAACGACATGTGTCGATGCCTGCAAACATTTTTGTCTTGTTTTGTGGTTGTTTAAGTCTCTAAGTTTTAGGAATTGAAAAATCTGTAAATAAAAAATGACCTATCGTAATTACCCCCTTTTTTTTGGTTGCGTAATCATCAAAAATTACTCCTCCCGGAGCGGAAGTGTCAGACTTTTAGTGACTAAAACCCATCCATATTACTTCTTAGCGCTTTGTTTTCCGGGGCCACGCTTTCTCTTTCGAATAGTCCCGCAGCCCCGGCAGGTATCCGCCCTTGCGGACCCCTTCCTTTTGCTGACATTTACCCCTAGATACCTTTCAAAACTGATGGTCAGTTTTGAAATTTACCCCTTAAAACTTTTTGGTATACTTATTTTAATCAGATTCTTAGCTACATTGCCGTTTATAATATTAATAGCTAAATCATGCAAGTAGGCACAGATTATATTTTTCATCATAACTGTTAATTGATTCAGACGTCTTGCCATTGAAACAAAATAGCCAACCCTTTTTTAAAGAACGACTTTCTCCGTGTCAATATTTAATTCATTTGAGACAACATAATTGTTACCACCTCAACATGGCAATTCAGGTTCATACTATTATAATATGAGAAATAGCTCAAAACCTACCACTTCCACCAATCTAAATCCGCACCACACCGCCCCAAACTGCCCGTAACCACTCCGCACCAGTTCAAACCACTTCTAACCGCTTCGAACCGATTCTAGCTGGTCCTAACTCCATTTGCCGCGTGTGTATGACAGCACACAGACTGGTACGCAACCACAATAAATCATATGAAACAATTCGACATTCCACGAATGAGGTCGGAGAGAACGTATCGTGATATTAATAATATTACTGTGCTTCTGGGGTAAGCAGACGTTATTAAAGGCTGTAAAAATAATAGTGGGATAGTGTTGTTGTAGAGGGAACTATGTAGTTTTGGGTATCTGGTGACGTGAGCAATGAAAACAACAACAATGTATGCGACTGTCCCTTTAAACTTATTATTGTTTATTCATTTGTTTTTTTTTGACACCGGTCCGTTCGGACGTAAACATTTTTTGTCTACGTCTGAACGGACCAAAATGAATTGACAGCGGTCCGTTGAGACTAAACACCCGTTTTATTATTAAGAGTCGCAACATTTTATTTTAGTTGGTTTCTGTGCAAAATATTTTAGATTTTAATATGTTTTTTAAAATGTTTTTGAGCGTAGTTCCATACGCTCAAAAACATTTTAATTAATGCCAAACCCAAATTTTCTTTCTTTCTTTCGATCTCTCGATCTTCGAAAGTAAGGAAGGTTTGAAGATTTGCAGCAGTTATAATTAAGTAGCTTATGCCGGCGGCAGCTTCGCACGCCTAGAGGTAAGAAATTATCCCATGTGAACGCACTGCTGGGATTAAAAGTATAATATGTCCTAATCTATGGGAACCCGGCACACAGGTCCACTGATGTACCGAGTTTTTTTTCCAAATTCGAGGAGGATTTAGGAAAGACATTGAAAGAACTGCTTTTTAAATTAGGATGAATTCTAACTCCACCAGTTAAATACTAATTCAATATTAAAACATCACGCCTTTTATCCCCGAATGATTGTGTACCTACCTAGTAGTACACCCACATTTCGCCATTTATGTTTAAAGTCCCATAAAACAGGGGCGAGCCTATTGCCATCAACCGGGCACAAATCCAGACTCCGTTACTGCTACTGAGAAATTCCTGATGGAAAAAACCCAAATAAATTTCTCGACCCGGGAATCGAACCCAGGACCTCATGCTCTTCAGTCGCGATTACAACCACTTCATCAACAAGGCAGTAAACGTCCAAATACTATTCAAAATCGCTTTTACATCGCAGTTTGGTGGGTGCATAAAATGCACAAAATGTTTGGTCTTAGTTAAATGATTTATTTATTAGTTTTTTTTTTTATTTATCATCATCTGCCTAGCCTTTTCCCAAGTTTAATTGGGGTCGGCTTCCAGTCTAACTGGATGCAGCTGAATACCAGTAATTTACTTGGAGCAACTGCCTATTTGACCTCCACAACCCAGTTAGTAATACGATACCCCTTGGTAAGACTGGTTGTCAGACTTTTTGGGCCTCTCACTACATGTAACGACTGTCAAAGATCACAAATGACAGCCGGGACCAACTGATTAACGTGCTTTTCGAGGCACGGAAGAAACTCGGTATGTAAAGGTGGTCACCCATCCACAGACCAACCTAGGCAAGCTTTTATCTGTTATCACCTCGATAACTAATTACATTGAAATAAATAATTGCAGCCTTAAAAACCAGCACTTTCCGTAGCAGCAGCAATTATAAAACACAGTTATTTATTCTGTAAGTTACACAGTCTTTTCAAAAGTGTGTATGAAACTGTTTCGTTTCAGAACGTTAATCGTATTATTACACAGTAAGTTTTCAAAAGGTAACGTTGGTCGACAACCTTGCTAATTAAATACTGCAACCACAGGGCACTGCATATCTAGTTGAGGTGGAAACAAAAGAGGTTTTGTGAAGTCTGTTCAATATTTGGGACTTACCAAAGTCATTTGTCTTATCAAAGTAATGGTAATGATTATTTAAATGATAAATGTAATACATTTTTTAAATTAAGTATGTGTTAGTAATAATAATAAACATATAATTAATGAATGTCTTAAGTAACCTAATAATAATATTTGCTATGGTTAAATATGTAACGATTAATGAGAGATTTATTATATGTTAAGGTAGGATGGCTTAAAGAACTTCTGTAGTATGTATCACCTCATGTACCTACACAAATTGACGCAAATAAATTTTTGATTTGATTTAAATTATTATACAGGAAAATGCAGTTGTGGTAATTTTCTTTTGCATAGTCAGCGTCATCATCACAGACATCGGTGAAGAAGAACATCGTGAGGAAACCTGGACTTATCTATATTATCTATACTAATATTATAAAGAGGTAACATTTGTTTGTAAGTTTGTATGTAGGGGGTAATCTCCGGAAGTAATGAACCGATTTTAAAAATTGTTTCACTGGTAGAAAGCTACATTATTCGTGAGTGCTATAGGCTATATTTTATTCCCGTACTCCCACGGAAACGGGAACTACGCGGGTGAAACCGCGGGACGTCAGCTAGTAATTTATGTATGTCTGAAATCACCAACACGTCTTGAGCAAGCGTGGTGATCAATGCTCGTGTCTTCTCGTATGAGAAGAGGCCTTTGCCCAGCAGTGGGACAGTAATAGGCTGGTATTATTATTATTATTAGTCAGCGTGTAAAGTTCCCACTTTTGGGACACAGGATGCCTCTCTGTGTAAGAGCGTGCACCATAGTCCACCAAGCCGGCCCAGTATGAGACAAAGAAAAATACATGTCCTTTGCATTGATATTGTTATTCATGTCGTTGAGCTCCTTCAGTTTTAAAGTCGAGCTACAAGATAACTGACGAAAGACACTCAAATCTGTGTGCTTCTTATTTCAAAAGAACATCTTAGACACTAATATGCATGGTCCTCATGTGAGTTGACCAAAACTATCTCCTGGACCTCAAAATAGACTATGACCTCTGAGTTTGTTTCGGCTGTTTCTTCTCAGAATAGTCAGGTACGAAACGCCGGCCCCATCTAGTCTTAAAAAAATGACGTGTAAAAGGGTCTGTAAACATATTTGCAAAATAAACATCATTTATCGTAGTAGCCCAAAGTTAGGAAGTTGACGAATGATATGATGTTTTATTGTAAGACAGTTACAAATTTAGACTTGTGACTTTATTACAAGAAAACTGAACGGTCAGCCGTTCAAAACATCAAAGTATTACTTCCAAGATTCTCTAATTCTTCGTTTGAAAATGGTGAAAAATTACAATTTTCACACTGTTACTATTAACAAAGCGTTCGGTGAATACTTGCTTTTTGGTGCTTTGGTTTCAAAGAAATTTAACATTCCTACAATAGACGTTACAACGCGAACAAAGTAGTTATGGAAGGACCACCGCCGATACGAATTGTGCGTATGTCAGCATAAGAGCGGGACTGCAGCGCGGTGCTTGCGTAATTCCTGGAGAGATAGTTGTTATGTCTAGATTTAAGTTTAGCTGTAAAGACACACTCCGTGTGCGCATCCGCCTCTGTAAACACGTTGCCACCTATTAAATAGTAATTAATCGAATTATTAATTTTTATTTCAAAAATCTCGTCCAAGACGCTCCCAATCCTGACTGGCGCAGCCGGTAGTATCACTGAGGAAGCTGTCCCGCGATAACTAGTGATTTTTCGCGAATAGACTTTTCCGGTCTTCACAACGGTACGCGTGGTGTACGGCGAAGTGATCCAACGAACCAAACAAATATTGTCAGCGACGCGACTTGGAGCCGAGAGCTGATGATGGGCGAGGCAGGCTGGTGAGTACGACTTTTCACCTCCTTTCTTATACCTCATATCCATAATACCCCTCGTTAACTTGGAATTGGACATTTTCCATTTTGACTGTTATATGGTTTTCTTAAATTAATTATAAGTGCCAAGTGTAAAAATACATGACATAGTAAATAATAAAAATAAATAGAATTATAGAAATAGAGTGATAGAATAGTAATAGAGTTTTACATTGGAACATTAGTTATAACATAATTTTATTGAGTTCTAAGATATAATTTACTAATAATAGGTAACTAGTTATAATAATTGTAATAAATAGGTAAATAATTTTATTGAGTTCTAAGATATAATTTACAAATAATAGATAACTAGTTATAATAATTGTAATAAATAGGTAGAGTTCATAGAGTTAATTTTAACGTAAAAAAAATTATCACAAATTACCGCCGAAATGACGGAAGTTAAACTCATTCCCAACGAATTATATAAAATTCTTCCAAGTTTCGATGGCAATAAACGCCATCTGAATTTGTTCTTGCGTAAATGTGAGTACATAATTGATAAATTTAAATCATCCGAATTACAAGAAGAATATTTAATGCATGTTGTGACTAGCCGCTTAACGGGCGACGCAGCAGCGCTGATAAGCGAGCGCGTAGACATCCGGACGTGGGCGGAATTCAAAGAATTGTTTGAGATGCACTTTGGTGATCCACGAAGCGAAGAATGTTTGGCCATAGAATTAGAGACATTAAAAATTAAAAACAATGAAAGTCATACAGATTTTTGCGCACGGATTCAATCAGTAAAGTCTGTTCTGTTATCAAAAGTTAATCAAACCAATGACCAAAACTCACGAGTTAGTAAGACTGCCATATATAATAATACAGCTCTACAGGTATTTTTATACAATTTACCTGAAAATATGGTACGTGTAGTGCGTCTAAAAAAGCCACAGACCTTGGAACAGGCCTTGTCCATAGTTTTAGAAGAAATTAATTTCTATGAGCAGTATCAAATGCGAGGTAAAATGCTAAACTCAAACCATAATTCGAAACCACAGCTTACTGGAACAATAGCACCTCAGCAATCTTTTAAATTTGGTTTGCCTCAACAGCCTACAGGCTTCAGACTTCCGATAATGCAACAAAATCAACCATTTAAAAATAATTTTGGTGCAACACCCAAATTTAACTTCGGAATCCCGCAGAATAGGCCTTTTAACTTGCCGCAGGGACAATTTGGTATGAATAAACAAAACTATATGCCAATGCAATTCCAGTTTGGATATCGACCTAATTTCGGTTATAGACCCCCTGGCTATCAACAAATGTTACCAATGCTTCCACAACGATTTGGTAGTAATAATCGTTATGGTAATACGATTCCACAACAAAACACACAAAATAAACCTCAACAAAACAACACAGATGCTACTATGAGAACTGCTCCGCAAAGATCACCTCAGCAAGGTTTTCCTCTTAATGAATTAGAACTATATCCTTATACTGATGACTATTTTGCAAATTCCGAGGGATATTACGATGATATTGGTGCATATTTCCCTTGCGAAGAAAACACTTCTCCGATAGACTCAGTAACTGAAAACCCAAAGATAGAGTTAGAAAACAATGATAATAGTAACCAGACGGCTGAATCCATCCCACAAGTGGAAAATTTTTATATGCGGGCCTCCATAGAGCAACACCTGAAAGAATAACATTAAATTATAATACTATAAAATTAAAGTTACCTCATATACAGGGTGGAATTTTGTAATGCCACCTGGAGGGAAAGTACTCTTAATACTGCAGATAGAAAATTTTACTCAAAGGAAACATTCCTTTATTTTTTAAAAGAAATTAATCTGCATTCAAAGATTTTGAAAATTCGCGTGCCACACTCGGGAATCGAACCGGCTAAATTGAAAAAAAATAACACCCTGTACTTTTATGGCACCAATCAATAGAGTCAATCATAAAGATCAAATCCCTCTAACAAACATGATAAATTAAATGAAAGGAAAACCATGAAATCTTAACTTATAAATACAATGGGACAACATAAAGCACTTTTACTCAAAGGTCCGATCCAATTACTTATGTTAGAACCTAATAAACAATTATCTTTTGACTACATTTATTGATTAAAATGAGAAGAACTATTTAGATAGGAAGATAACAATATGCACAAACAAACACGTGCAAATTGAAATCTTTTTTCTTCAATTGTAAAGGTCCATCCTTTGAATAAAATTGCTTTATCGTCTTCGATCAATAATAGTACATCGTAATAAATTTATCCCATTGAATTTATAACTTTAGATTTCATGGTTTTCCTTTCATTTAATTTATAATATTTGTTAGAGAGATTTAATCCTTATGATTGACCCTATCGATTGGTGGCATAAAAGTACAGGATGTATTTTTTTGGAATTTAGCCGGTTCGATTCCCCAGTGTGGCACGCGAATTTTCAAAATCTTTGAATGCAGATTAATTTCTTTTTAAAAATAAAGGAATGTTTCCTTTGAGTAAAATTTTCTATCTGCAGTATTAAGAGTACTTTCCCTCCAGGTGGCATTACAAAATTCCACCCTGTATACATACCGGAAATAGAAGGCAAGTTCATGATCGACACGGGTAGTACTCGTTCTTTTATACATCCTAGAAAAGCAAATAAATATTTCCATAACTATATGTCATACGAACCATTCGAAGTAGTTAGCACACACGCCTCAAGTAAACATAATCAAGTAATACAAATTCCCTTTTTCTCTATATTTCAAAGCACAGATCATCATAAATTTTACGTATATAATGTTGATTCACTATACGATGGGTTGATAGGAAATGATCTTTTAAAGCAATTAGAAGCCATTATAGATCTAAAAAGACGTGTTCTAGTAACAAAAACAGCGGAAATACCTATCTGTATAGACTCGGATATTAACGTTATACATGTTGTAGAACTTCCTCCGCGAACAGAAATTCGGGCAAAAATACCAACGAATATAATAAATGGTGAAGGAATATTAAATTACATTAAATTTTACACAGGAGTGCGGATGCCTACCGCACTTGTGAAATGTATTAATGGTTATGCAACAACCGTCATACAAAATACATCTGATAAGCATGTAGAACTATGTGTCACAAAGCCTTTTGTAGTTTCCGAATATAATGAAAAAGAATGCCTCGTTAATTTCATAGATAATTTAAATATAGAGACTGACCAATTATTACGCGACAATCTAACTAAATTACGACTAGACCACATGAATGACGAAGAAAAAGCATGTATACAAAATTTATGTGAAGAATTCAGAGATATATTCTATTGCGACCAAATACCTTTAGGTTTTACTAATCAGGTAAAACATTGCATTAGAACAAAAAATGAAGATCCAATTTATACTAAACCATATAGACAAGCCCCTGCCCAAGCAGCAGAAATCAATAGACAAGTCGAAAAACTTTTAAAAGATAACGTAATCCAGGAATCCTTTTCTCCCTGGAGTTCACCAGTTCATCTTGTGCCAAAAAAACCTGATGCTTCTGGTGAGGTAAAATACAGAATGGTAATCGACTACAGAAGACTTAATGATATTACGATAGATGACAAATACCCTCTTCCTAACATAACTGACCTTTTTGATAAACTGGGTAAAAGTACTTACTTTACAACTTTAGACTTGGCTAGTGGCTATCACCAAATAGAATTAAATAAAGACGATATACCGAAAACTGCCTTCAGCACCCAAAACGGGCACTATGAGTTTTTAAAGATGCCGTTTGGGTTTAAAACAGCTCCGGCAACTTTTCAACGAGCAATGAACAATATCATGCGAGGTCTTCAAGGAATACATTGCCTTATATATCTCGATGACGTAATCATTTTTTCCTCCAGCCTTCAGGAGCACCTACAGAAACTTAGAGCCGTTTTTAATAGACTACGACAGACTAACTTAAAAGTACAACTAGACAAATCCGAATTCTTACACAAAGAAGTTTTGTACCTAGGACATACGATCACGAAAGACGGACTAAAACCAAATAACGATAAAATTGAAGCTATTCTAAAATATCCTCTCCCTAAGACAACAACAGAGATTAAAAGTTTTCTTGGTCTCGTCGGATATTATAGAAAATTTATTAAAGATTTCGCTAGAATTACCCAACCTTTAACGTCTTGTCTAAAGAAACGAAACAAAATTATCATAGATCAAAACTACATAGATGCTTTTAATAAATGTAAAGAAGTACTTACTACTGCCCCCTTATTACAATACCCCGACTCTACTAAACCCTACATTTTAACAACTGACGCCTCTAATGTAGCCCTCGGTGCTGTCCTATCCCAAGGACCTATTGGAGCAGACAAACCAGTTGCATATGCAAGTCGCACACTTAGCGACACGGAGACACGCTATAGCACAATAGAGCGAGAACTTTTAGCTATTATTTGGGCTGTTAAGCATTTCAGGCCCTACTTGTACGGGAACAAGTTCCAAATTTTCACCGACCACAGACCTCTTGCTTGGTTATATTCCCTGAAAGAACCAAACAGTAAACTGACCCGCTGGCGCCTCTGCCTTCAGGAGTATGACTTTACAATTATTTATAAAAATGGCAAACAAAATAGTAATGCCGATGCATTGTCACGAATAAAACTTAATGTCATAGATTCTGACGACGACGTATCAATGGAAGTTAATGTAGACGAATTTGACATACAAAAAGTAATAAAACCATTAAAACAAAAACAAAATACTACTCAGCCTGAAATTGAAAGCGAAACAGAAATAATAACGATCCCAGACTCTGACTCTGACTCTAATGTGACCACACCCGAAGACCTATTCCAAGAAAATTTCCCTATTCCTTCAGTAACCAGTAGTAGTAGAACAGATACAGTAGCCTCTAATATAGAACCAGACTCATCAGGGATACCAATCTTAAGAGAGGCAATTGACACTAAACCAAACCAAATATTAGTGTTTTCCTGGTTTCAAAATAAATTACAAGTTCAAAATTTGTCTAGAAAGAACCAAAAAGTCATAGAAGTATTTCTCCCATTAGATAACGAAGAATTAATCAAGCATTTTTTAAAAGAATATATTACACTCAAGCGAAAATATTTTATATACTTTGAGAGCGAAATACATAGAAGGTTATTTACTAAGGTTATTATAGACATTTTTAAGAAAGATTTAGTAGAATTCTTTGAGTGCACTGATAGAGTAATATATATAGAGGATGAGAAAGAACAAAAAGCTGTTATATTAAAGCATCACGAAGGAAAGACATGCCATAGAGGAATCAAAGAAACAATAGTTAGGATTCGTCGAAATTATTATTGGGAAAACATGCAGGATACCGTAGCAGCAGTAATAAATATGTGTGAGCCCTGTAAACAAATGAAGTACGAAAGAAAACCCATAAAACCGATTTTGCAATTAACACAAACACAGGATGCTCCTTTTCAGGAAATATTTATTGACTTGTTTAGTATGGAAAATAAATATTATTTAACATTAGTAGACGCTTTTAGTAAACTAGGACAGGCCATCGAAATCCCAAGTAGGCACTCGACAGAAGTAGCGCGAGCCTTAATAAAGTACTTTTCAATATACGGTGTACCTAGGAAGATATCTTGTGACCCTGGCACCGAATTTAACAATGAACTCATGCGTGAGCTTTTAGCTATGTACAAAATAGAGATCCACATAACAACGCCAAACAATCCCAACTCTACTGGCATTGTAGAGCGATTTCACTCTACAATTATAGAGATTTATAGGCTTGCAAAATATGAACGTAAATGTACAGACGCGGCTTCCATAATGACCTATTCCATAATGGCATACAATCACACTATACACTCCACTACAGGATTAACACCTTTTGAAGTAACATTTGGACATACTGACTCCGGTAAAATATTTGATGTAAATGTAGAAAAAGCGTATACACAACAATTAGTAAAAGATCATGCAAAACGCACAAAATATCTGTACAAGTACATAGCTGAAAAGATTCTTACCACTAAGCAAAAGGCTAGAATTAATAAAGGCGGTGAAACTGAGCTAAGTTTACAAGAAGAAGACAGTATTTTTGTGAAGGACATTAATATACGAAAAAGTAAAGATAAACCTAGGTATCATAAAGCCAAAATAATAGGACAAATAGATAGGAACGTAGCACCAGTACAGATAGGAAAAAGATAAATAAAATATTTAAATAAATAAATAAATATAAATAAATCCTGATCAAGATCCAGGGCCTTCAACTTCAAGAGATTAAAAATAACCCAGGCATACTACCCGTTAAACAAGGGCAGGCGGTAGTAGAGAGAGATAAGTGGACTATAGTTAAGATATTAGATTTTAAGGCGATAAATGATGATTTAGTATTTAATATTAATAGATATAAAGAGTTTAGCAATATAGTTGACATCCATAAGCCATACGCAAATGAGTTCCAAAATATGAAATTACAAGTAGAATACTTACGTAACTCGACAGTCATGAAATTCAGGCAGCTTATTCCATCAAAACGCTTTAAACGCGGCCTCATTGACCCGCTCGGTTCAATTATTAAAACGCTGACCGGTAATTTAGCCCATGAGGATGCTATAAAATATGACACTCAAATATCTCAACTGAAAATTGGCCAAACTCACATAGATAAGAAAATAACTATCATTTCAAAAATACTTGACTCCATTACTAATAAAAGTACATCTCTACAAGAAAATATACAAATCCTGGACGAGCGCATGAAACGCATAGAGAGAATTGTTAAGAATATAGGTACTAAAGAAAATAACTCTATATACTCTACATATGTTTTAAGTATGTTTGATATGTTTGTGAGTAATTTTAGGACAATATATATAGTTTTAAATGAAATCGAAACTGTACTGTCATTCACAAAAGTCTCTGTTTTACATCAAGCCATTGTTGACCCATCTGAATTATTGTCACTGTTAAATAACATTTCTAAAACTGAAAGCTTAATTTACCCTGTAACAGAAAAAAACGTTAGTAATGTTAGAAAGAACTATGTCTGTCAAAGCATATGTAAAAGAAAACCAAATAACATTCATTATGGAAATCCCATTAACAGATAAAAATACGTACAACTACTTCAAAATTTATTCATTACCAATTATTAATGAAAATTCTATTGCTACTGTTATAATTCCTAAATATCCTTACCTTCTGGTGAAAGGTCCCATATACTTACCGCTAGCCAGCCCATGTGAAGAGATTGCAGCCAACCAATTCCTGTGCAAGGAAAACGATGTTGTATTGTATCCTGAAAGTACGTGTATAGAACAATTGATGAAGTTTGCTTCAAACCTCAGTCTATGTAAACCGCTCGTGGTTAACTTGGAAAGCTTGTAAGTACAGCCCATTGATTTCCTGAAATGGATAATTTATACAAGAAATGAAATAATACTTACCGAAACATGTGCTGATGATATTATCAGAAAACCGATCAAGGGCACATATATATTGGAAATTGATGGAAAATGCAATGTTTATTTGAAAAATATAAAACTACACAAACGACAATATAATTCAAGGAAAATACAATATCAAGTAATCCCTGTTGCGGTTCTACCTAAATTAGAGGAAACATCTATCGATTGGAACAGGACAGTGAACTTAAGCCACCTCAATTTCGATGATTTGAAACATCTATCCTACTCATTAAATGGTGAAATAGTGGAAAGTGAAATAGCGAAAAGTGATAGTGCGGTAAAAACAAATAGTGTTAGCTTAGCGACTATACTACTCTATGTAATTTTAGCTATAACATGTCTTAGTATAGTACTTTGGAAGAAAATGTCTTGTATAAGTCAAGTTCTGCGAAATCATCGGAATCCAACTATTACCGATGATCTCGCACTTGGTGAGGGAGGAGTTATGGAAGGACCACCGCCGATACGAATTGTGCGTATGTCAGCATAAGAGCGGGACTGCAGCGCGGTGCTTGCGTAATTCCTGGAGAGATAGTTGTTATGTCTAGATTTAAGTTTAGCTGTAAAGACACACTCCGTGTGCGCATCCGCCTCTGTAAACACGTTGCCACCTATTAAATAGTAATTAATCGAATTATTAATTTTTATTTCAAAAATCTCGTCCAAGACGCTCCCAATCCTGACTGGCGCAGCCGGTAGTATCACTGAGGAAGCTGTCCCGTGATAACTAGTGATTTTTCGCGAATAGACTTTTCCGGTCTTCACAACGGTACGCGTGGTGTACGGCGAAGTGATCCAACGAACCAAACAAATATTGTCAGCGACGCGACTTGGAGCCGAGAGCTGATGATGGGCGAGGCAGGCTGGTGAGTACGACTTTTCACCTCCTTTCTTATACCTCATATCCATAATACCCCT
Organism: Xestia xanthographa; assembly: GCA_905147715.2. Classification (NCBI taxonomy): domain Eukaryota; kingdom Metazoa; phylum Arthropoda; class Insecta; order Lepidoptera; family Noctuidae; genus Xestia; species Xestia xanthographa. The sequence continues at coordinate 9,681 of CAJHXD020000024.1, read as the reverse complement.
CGTTAACTTGGAATTGGACATTTTCCATTTTGACTGTTATATGGTTTTCTTAAATTAATTATAAGTGCCAAGTGTAAAAATACATGACATAGTAAATAATAAAAATAAATAGAATTATAGAAATAGAGTGATAGAATAGTAATAGAGTTTTACATTGGAACATTAGTTATAACATAATTTTATTGAGTTCTAAGATATAATTTACTAATAATAGGTAACTAGTTATAATAATTGTAATAAATAGGTAAATAATTTTATTGAGTTCTAAGATATAATTTACAAATAATAGATAACTAGTTATAATAATTGTAATAAATAGGTAGAGTTCATAGAGTTAATTTTAACGTAAAAAAAATTATCACAAATTACCGCCGAAATGACGGAAGTTAAACTCATTCCCAACGAATTATATAAAATTCTTCCAAGTTTCGATGGCAATAAACGCCATCTGAATTTGTTCTTGCGTAAATGTGAGTACATAATTGATAAATTTAAATCATCCGAATTACAAGAAGAATATTTAATGCATGTTGTGACTAGCCGCTTAACGGGCGACGCAGCAGCGCTGATAAGCGAGCGCGTAGACATCCGGACGTGGGCGGAATTCAAAGAATTGTTTGAGATGCACTTTGGTGATCCACGAAGCGAAGAATGTTTGGCCATAGAATTAGAGACATTAAAAATTAAAAACAATGAAAGTCATACAGATTTTTGCGCACGGATTCAATCAGTAAAGTCTGTTCTGTTATCAAAAGTTAATCAAACCAATGACCAAAACTCACGAGTTAGTAAGACTGCCATATATAATAATACAGCTCTACAGGTATTTTTATACAATTTACCTGAAAATATGGTACGTGTAGTGCGTCTAAAAAAGCCACAGACCTTGGAACAGGCCTTGTCCATAGTTTTAGAAGAAATTAATTTCTATGAGCAGTATCAAATGCGAGGTAAAATGCTAAACTCAAACCATAATTCGAAACCACAGCTTACTGGAACAATAGCACCTCAGCAATCTTTTAAATTTGGTTTGCCTCAACAGCCTACAGGCTTCAGACTTCCGATAATGCAACAAAATCAACCATTTAAAAATAATTTTGGTGCAACACCCAAATTTAACTTCGGAATCCCGCAGAATAGGCCTTTTAACTTGCCGCAGGGACAATTTGGTATGAATAAACAAAACTATATGCCAATGCAATTCCAGTTTGGATATCGACCTAATTTCGGTTATAGACCCCCTGGCTATCAACAAATGTTACCAATGCTTCCACAACGATTTGGTAGTAATAATCGTTATGGTAATACGATTCCACAACAAAACACACAAAATAAACCTCAACAAAACAACACAGATGCTACTATGAGAACTGCTCCGCAAAGATCACCTCAGCAAGGTTTTCCTCTTAATGAATTAGAACTATATCCTTATACTGATGACTATTTTGCAAATTCCGAGGGATATTACGATGATATTGGTGCATATTTCCCTTGCGAAGAAAACACTTCTCCGATAGACTCAGTAACTGAAAACCCAAAGATAGAGTTAGAAAACAATGATAATAGTAACCAGACGGCTGAATCCATCCCACAAGTGGAAAATTTTTATATGCGGGCCTCCATAGAGCAACACCTGAAAGAATAACATTAAATTATAATACTATAAAATTAAAGTTACCTCATATACAGGGTGGAATTTTGTAATGCCACCTGGAGGGAAAGTACTCTTAATACTGCAGATAGAAAATTTTACTCAAAGGAAACATTCCTTTATTTTTTAAAAGAAATTAATCTGCATTCAAAGATTTTGAAAATTCGCGTGCCACACTCGGGAATCGAACCGGCTAAATTGAAAAAAAATAACACCCTGTACTTTTATGGCACCAATCAATAGAGTCAATCATAAAGATCAAATCCCTCTAACAAACATGATAAATTAAATGAAAGGAAAACCATGAAATCTTAACTTATAAATACAATGGGACAACATAAAGCACTTTTACTCAAAGGTCCGATCCAATTACTTATGTTAGAACCTAATAAACAATTATCTTTTGACTACATTTATTGATTAAAATGAGAAGAACTATTTAGATAGGAAGATAACAATATGCACAAACAAACACGTGCAAATTGAAATCTTTTTTCTTCAATTGTAAAGGTCCATCCTTTGAATAAAATTGCTTTATCGTCTTCGATCAATAATAGTACATCGTAATAAATTTATCCCATTGAATTTATAACTTTAGATTTCATGGTTTTCCTTTCATTTAATTTATAATATTTGTTAGAGAGATTTAATCCTTATGATTGACCCTATCGATTGGTGGCATAAAAGTACAGGATGTATTTTTTTGGAATTTAGCCGGTTCGATTCCCCAGTGTGGCACGCGAATTTTCAAAATCTTTGAATGCAGATTAATTTCTTTTTAAAAATAAAGGAATGTTTCCTTTGAGTAAAATTTTCTATCTGCAGTATTAAGAGTACTTTCCCTCCAGGTGGCATTACAAAATTCCACCCTGTATACATACCGGAAATAGAAGGCAAGTTCATGATCGACACGGGTAGTACTCGTTCTTTTATACATCCTAGAAAAGCAAATAAATATTTCCATAACTATATGTCATACGAACCATTCGAAGTAGTTAGCACACACGCCTCAAGTAAACATAATCAAGTAATACAAATTCCCTTTTTCTCTATATTTCAAAGCACAGATCATCATAAATTTTACGTATATAATGTTGATTCACTATACGATGGGTTGATAGGAAATGATCTTTTAAAGCAATTAGAAGCCATTATAGATCTAAAAAGACGTGTTCTAGTAACAAAAACAGCGGAAATACCTATCTGTATAGACTCGGATATTAACGTTATACATGTTGTAGAACTTCCTCCGCGAACAGAAATTCGGGCAAAAATACCAACGAATATAATAAATGGTGAAGGAATATTAAATTACATTAAATTTTACACAGGAGTGCGGATGCCTACCGCACTTGTGAAATGTATTAATGGTTATGCAACAACCGTCATACAAAATACATCTGATAAGCATGTAGAACTATGTGTCACAAAGCCTTTTGTAGTTTCCGAATATAATGAAAAAGAATGCCTCGTTAATTTCATAGATAATTTAAATATAGAGACTGACCAATTATTACGCGACAATCTAACTAAATTACGACTAGACCACATGAATGACGAAGAAAAAGCATGTATACAAAATTTATGTGAAGAATTCAGAGATATATTCTATTGCGACCAAATACCTTTAGGTTTTACTAATCAGGTAAAACATTGCATTAGAACAAAAAATGAAGATCCAATTTATACTAAACCATATAGACAAGCCCCTGCCCAAGCAGCAGAAATCAATAGACAAGTCGAAAAACTTTTAAAAGATAACGTAATCCAGGAATCCTTTTCTCCCTGGAGTTCACCAGTTCATCTTGTGCCAAAAAAACCTGATGCTTCTGGTGAGGTAAAATACAGAATGGTAATCGACTACAGAAGACTTAATGATATTACGATAGATGACAAATACCCTCTTCCTAACATAACTGACCTTTTTGATAAACTGGGTAAAAGTACTTACTTTACAACTTTAGACTTGGCTAGTGGCTATCACCAAATAGAATTAAATAAAGACGATATACCGAAAACTGCCTTCAGCACCCAAAACGGGCACTATGAGTTTTTAAAGATGCCGTTTGGGTTTAAAACAGCTCCGGCAACTTTTCAACGAGCAATGAACAATATCATGCGAGGTCTTCAAGGAATACATTGCCTTATATATCTCGATGACGTAATCATTTTTTCCTCCAGCCTTCAGGAGCACCTACAGAAACTTAGAGCCGTTTTTAATAGACTACGACAGACTAACTTAAAAGTACAACTAGACAAATCCGAATTCTACACAAAGAAGTTTTGTACCTAGGACATACGATCACGAAAGACGGACTAAAACCAAATAACGATAAAATTGAAGCTATTCTAAAATATCCTCTCCCTAAGACAACAACAGAGATTAAAAGTTTTCTTGGTCTCGTCGGATATTATAGAAAATTTATTAAAGATTTCGCTAGAATTACCCAACCTTTAACGTCTTGTCTAAAGAAACGAAACAAAATTATCATAGATCAAAACTACATAGATGCTTTAATAAATGTAAAGAAGTACTTACTACTGCCCCCTTATTACAATACCCCGACTCTACTAAACCCTACATTTTAACAACTGACGCCTCTAATGTAGCCCTCGGTGCTGTCCTATCCCAAGGACCTATTGGAGCAGACAAACCAGTTGCATATGCAAGTCGCACACTTAGCGACACGGAGACACGCTATAGCACAATAGAGCGAGAACTTTTAGCTATTATTTGGGCTGTTAAGCATTTCAGGCCCTACTTGTACGGGAACAAGTTCCAAATTTTCACCGACCACAGACCTCTTGCTTGGTTATATTCCCTGAAAGAACCAAACAGTAAACTGACCCGCTGGCGCCTCTGCCTTCAGGAGTATGACTTTACAATTATTTATAAAAAATGGCAAACAAATAGTAATGCCGATGCATTGTCACGAATAAAACTTAATGTCATAGATTCTGACGACGACGTATCAATGGAAGTTAATGTAGACGAATTTGACATACAAAAAGTAATAAAACCATTAAAACAAAAACAAAATACTACTCAGCCTGAAATTGAAAGCGAAACAGAAATAATAACGATCCCAGACTCTGACTCTGACTCTAATGTGACCACACCCCGAAGACCTATTCCAAGAAAATTTCCCTATTCCTTCAGTAACCAGTAGTAGTAGAACAGATACAGTAGCCTCTAATATAGAACCAGACTCATCAGGGATACCAATCTTAAGAGAGGCAATTGACACTAAACCAAACCAAATATTAGTGTTTTCCTGGTTTCAAAATAAATTACAAGTTCAAAATTTGTCTAGAAAGAACCAAAAAGTCATAGAAGTATTTCTCCCATTAGATAACGAAGAATTAATCAAGCATTTTTTAAAAGAATATATTACACTCAAGCGAAAATATTTTATATACTTTGAGAGCGAAATACATAGAAGGTTATTTACTAAGGTTATTATAGACATTTTTAAGAAAGATTTAGTAGAATTCTTTGAGTGCACTGATAGAGTAATATATATAGAGGATGAGAAAGAACAAAAAGCTGTTATATTAAAGCATCACGAAGGAAAGACATGCCATAGAGGAATCAAAGAAACAATAGTTAGGATTCGTCGAAATTATTATTGGGAAAACATGCAGGATACCGTAGCAGCAGTAATAAATATGTGTGAGCCCTGTAAACAAATGAAGTACGAAAGAAAACCCATAAAACCGATTTTTGCAATTAACACAAACACAGGATGCTCCTTTTCAGGAAATATTTATTGACTTGTTTAGTATGGAAAATAAATATTATTTAACATTAGTAGACGCTTTTAGTAAACTAGGACAGGCCATCGAAATCCCAAGTAGGCACTCGACAGAAGTAGCGCGAGCCTTAATAAAGTACTTTTCAATATACGGTGTACCTAGGAAGATATCTTGTGACCCTGGCACCGAATTTAACAATGAACTCATGCGTGAGCTTTTAGCTATGTACAAAATAGAGATCCACATAACAACGCCAAACAATCCCAACTCTACTGGCATTGTAGAGCGATTTCACTCTACAATTATAGAGATTTATAGGCTTGCAAAATATGAACGTAAATGTACAGACGCGGCTTCCATAATGACCTATTCCATAATGGCATACAATCACACTATACACTCCACTACAGGATTAACACCTTTTGAAGTAACATTTGGACATACTGACTCCGGTAAAATATTTGATGTAAATGTAGAAAAAGCGTATACACAACAATTAGTAAAAGATCATGCAAAACGCACAAAATATCTGTACAAGTACATAGCTGAAAAGATTCTTACCACTAAGCAAAAGGCTAGAATTAATAAAGGCGGTGAAACTGAGCTAAGTTTACAAGAAGAAGACAGTATTTTTGTGAAGGACATTAATATACGAAAAAGTAAAGATAAACCTAGGTATCATAAAGCCAAAATAATAGGACAAATAGATAGGAACGTAGCACCAGTACAGATAGGGAAAAAGATAAATAAAATATTTAAATAAATAAATAAATATAAATAAATCCTGATCAAGATCCAGGCCTTCAACTTCAAGAGATTAAAAATAAACCAGGCATACTACCCGTTAAACAAGGGCAGGCGGTAGTAGAGAGAGATAAGTGGACTATAGTTAAGATATTAGATTTTAAGGCGATAAATGATGATTTAGTATTTAATATTAATAGATATAAAGAGTTTAGCAATATAGTTGACATCCATAAGCCATACGCAAATGAGTTCCAAAATATGAAATTACAAGTAGAATACTTACGTAACTCGACAGTCATGAAATTCAGGCAGCTTATTCCATCAAAACGCTTTAAACGCGGCCTCATTGACCCGCTCGGTTCAATTATTAAAACGCTGACCGGTAATTTAGCCCATGAGGATGCTATAAAATATGACACTCAAATATCTCAACTGAAAATTGGCCAAACTCACATAGATAAGAAAATAACTATCATTTCAAAAATGCTTGACTCCATTACTAATAAAAGTACATCTCTACAAGAAAATATACAAATCCTGGACGAGCGCATGAAACGCATAGAGAGAATTGTTAAGAATATAGGTACTAAAGAAAATAACTCTATATACTCTACATATGTTTTAAGTATGTTTGATATGTTTGTGAGTAATTTTAGGACAATAATATAGTTTTAAATGAAATCGAAACTGTACTGTCATTCACAAAAGTCTCTGTTTTACATCAAGCCATTGTTGACCCATCTGAATTATTGTCACTGTTAAATAACATTTCTAAAACTGAAAGCTTAATTTACCCTGTAACAGAAAAAAACGTTAGTAATGTTAGAAAGAACTATGTCTGTCAAAGCATATGTAAAAGAAAACCAAATAACATTCATTATGGAAATCCCATTAACAGATAAAAATACGTACAACTACTTCAAAATTTATTCATTACCAATTATTAATGAAAATTCTATTGCTACTGTTATAATTCCTAAATATCCTACCTTCTGGTGAAAGGTCCCCATATACTTACCGCTAGCCAGCCCATGTGAAGAGATTGCAGCCAACCAATTCCTGTGGCAAGGAAAACGATGTTGTATTGTATCCTGAAAGTACGTGTATAGAACAATTGATGAAGTTTGCTTCAAACCTCAGTCCTATGTAAACCGCTCGTGGTTAACTTGGAAAGCTTGTAAGTACAGCCCATTGATTTCCTGAAATGGATAATTTATACAAGAAATGAAATAATACTTACCGAAACATGTGCTGATGATATTATCAGAAAACCGATCAAGGGCACATATATATTGGAAATTGATGGAAAATGCAATGTTTATTTTGAAAAATATAAAACTACACAAACGACAATATAATTCAAGGAAAATACAATATCAAGTAATCCCTGTTGCGGTTCTACCTAAATTAGAGGAAACATCTATCGATTGGAACAGGACAGTGAACTTAAGCCACCTCAATTTCGATGATTTGAAACATCTATCCTACTCATTAAATGGTGAAATAGTGGAAAGTGAAATAGCGAAAAGTGATAGTGGCGGTAAAAACAAATAGTGTTAGCTTAGCGACTATACTACTCTATGTAATTTTAGCTATAACATGTCTTAGTATAGTACTTTGGAAGAAAATGTCTTGTATAAGTCAAGTTCTGCGAAATCATCGGAATCCAACTATTACCGATGATCTCGCACTTGGTGAGGGAGGAGTTATGGAAGGACCACCGCCGATACGAATTGTGCGTATGTCAGCATAAGAGCGGGACTGCAGCGCGGTGCTTGCGTAATTCCTGGAGAGATAGTTGTTATGTCTAGATTTAAGTTTAGCTGTAAAGACACACTCCGTGTGCGCATCCGCCTCTGTAAACACGTTGCCACCTATTAAATAGTAATTAATCGAATTATTAATTTTTATTTCAAAAATCTCGTCCAAGACGCTCCCAATCCTGACTGGCGCAGCCGGTAGTATCACTGAGGAAGCTGTCCCGTGATAACTAGTGATTTTTCGCGAATAGACTTTTCCGGTCTTCACAACGGTACGCGTGGTGTACGGCGAAGTGATCCAACGAACCAAACAAATATTGTCAGCGACGCGACTTGAGCCGAGAGCTGATGATGGGCGAGGCAGGCTGGTGAGTACGACTTTTCACCTCCTTTCTTATACCTCATATCCATAATACCCCTCGTTAACTTGGAATTGGACATTTTCCATTTTGACTGTTATATGGTTTTCTTAAATTAATTATAAGTGCCAAGTGTAAAAATACATGACATAGTAAATAATAAAAATAAATAGAATTATAGAAATAGAGTGATAGAATAGTAATAGAGTTTTACATTGGAACATTAGTTATAACATAATTTATTGAGTTCTAAGATATAATTTACTAATATAGGTAACTAGTTATAATAATTGTAATAAATAGGTAAATAATTTTATTGAGTTCTAAGATATAATTTACAAATAATAGATAACTAGTTATAATAATTGTAATAAATAGGTAGAGTTCATAGAGTTAATTTTAACGTAAAAAAAATTATCACAAATTACCGCCGAAATGACGGAAGTTAAACTCATTCCCAACGAATTATATAAAATTCTTCCAAGTTTCGATGGCAATAAACGCCATCTGAATTTGTTCTTGCGTAAATGTGAGTACATAATTGATAAATTTAAATCATCCGAATTACAAGAAGAATATTTAATGCATGTTGTGACTAGCCGCTTAACGGGCGACGCAGCAGCGCTGATAAGCGAGCGCGTAGACATCCGGACGTGGGCGGAATTCAAAGAATTGTTTGAGATGCACTTTGGTGATCCACGAAGCGAAGAATGTTTGGCCATAGAATTAGAGACATTAAAATTAAAAACAATGAAAGTCATACAGATTTTTGCGCACGGATTCAATCAGTAAAGTCTGTTCTGTTATCAAAAGTTAATCAAACCAATGACCAAAACTCACGAGTTAGTAAGACTGCCATATATAATAATACAGCTCTACAGGTATTTTTATACAATTTACCTGAAAATATGGTACGTGTAGTGCGTCTAAAAAAGCCACAGACCTTGGAAAAGGCCTTGTCCATAGTTTTAGAAGAAATTAATTTCTATGAGCAGTATCAAATGCGAGGTAAAATGCTAAACTCAAACCATAATTCGAAACCACAGCTTACTGGAACAATAGCACCTCAGCAATCTTTTAAATTTGGTTTGCCTCAACAGCCTACAGGCTTCAGACTTCCGATAATGCAACAAATCAACCATTTAAAAATAATTTTGGTGCAACACCCAAATTTAACTTCGGAATCCCGCAGAATAGGCCTTTTAACTTGCCGCAGGGACAATTTGGTATGAATAAACAAAACTATATGCCAATGCAATTCCAGTTTGGATATCGACCTAATTTCGGTTATAGACCCCCTGGCTATCAACAATGTTACCAATGCTTCCACAACGATTTGGTAGTAATAATCGTTATGGTAATACGATTCCACAACAAAACACACAAAATAAACCTCAACAAAACAACA
>CAJHXD020000023.1:0-29553 GCA_905147715.2 Xestia xanthographa | reverse complement strand
GTGCCTCCCTAATGCAGCTCCAGGGCATGGAGTTGAAGGCGTTGGCGATGTCGAGAGACACCGCCAAGACAACCCCACCCCTGGACACCGCATCCCCCGTCGTGAGGGCTCTCACGCGCATGATGGCGTCCACCGTAGAGCGCCCCTTGCGGAAACCAAACTGGTGTTCCGCAAGGTCCGGCCCAGTCCCCGCAAGGTGCTCGGCGAGGCGGTTTGCAATGACTCTTTCAAAGAGCTTGCCCACCTCGTCGAGCAGCACCACGGGCCGGTATGCGGACGGAGAGTCCGCAAGGCGCCCCGGCTTCTGGATGAGGACCAGCTTCCCCGTCTTCCAACGAAGCGGGAACTGGCCTCTCTCCAAGCATGCGCTTAGGAGCCCCTCCAGTCGGGGTCCGAGAGCCTCCAAGGCCAGGACCCAGGCTTTGCCAGGCAAGCCGTCGGGTCCCGGGGCGGTATTTTTGGCACTGAGCCTGCGTACCGCCACTCTCAGGTCTACCCCAGTCACCTCCGGAGTGTCGTCGTCGTCGTCCTGATGATCCGCTTCCAGCACTGCAGGCGGCGGAGCCATAGGCGGGGGTGGGTGTTCCCCTCGCGAAGGGAACAGAGTGCTCACCACGTCCTCCACGAGCTCAGGCCGGAGACTCTGCGTCAGTGGGGGCGCCCAGGGGCGGAGTTTGTCCCGCACCAACTTGTAAGGGCGCCCCCACGGATCTCTGTCGAGAGTCCCCAGCAACTCCTCGCGGGCCTGATCCCTGGCCCGCAGGACCGCTTCGCGGAGGGCGGTCTTCGCCGCTCTGTACCCCTCATAGAGCTCCGCCTCAATGGTTGCCGCATCCGGTGGGCGGATGCGGAGCCTGCGATGCCTGGCGTACAGGTGTCGTGCAGCCACGCACGCCTTGCGCAGAGATGTCAGCTCACGCGACCACGCCAAACGCACCCTTGTGTTTGATTACCCAGTGTAATAAGAAATAAAACTATATTCAAATATTGGTCGCGCGACCCGCGTAGTGATACTCTGGTGTGTGATAGTCGAAGGAGATTGGATCCCGCTAGCCTGCCCAGGTGAGTGCTGCATGTCCTCTCTCTCCCCCTTTTTTCCGCCTCGATTTCCGTCACTGCCGATTCACTGTAGCTAACACGTCCGCTAGTATCGAAGGTTGGTTCTGATACTTTTAAGAACTGAATTATTGTTGGCGTGACCACGTAAGAGTGGAAGTTTTTTTTTTTTCCGGGGAAGTTTATCGGCTGTAAAACGCCACAGGATGGAAGTTATCAGAGCCCTGCGTTCGCTGTTAAATAATCCCTCCAATTCCTAACCTACTTGCATCCGTGTGTAGCTCCAACTCTGCATTAGGGTCATATATAGAAAGAACCGGCCTAGTAACCAAAAGATAGGAAACGATATTTGCGCAAATTTTTCTATAAATTTACGAAAATAACTGGTCAAACCCAAAAACTGCCGGACATTGTGTACGTTCTGAGGTCGGGAAAAATTGACAACGCTGGATATTTTGTTTTCACCGAGCCTGATACCACTAGCGCTAATATCGTAGCCTAAATAGTTTACCTTATCACGCAGGAACTAGCACTTTAATGGGTTCTGAGTAAGGTTTGCCTTTTCCAGCATCTGTAACACCTCTTCAAGACGTTCAAGACACTGCCGAGGGTCTTTTCTATAAATAAGAACATCATTGATTTACGCGGTTGCCTTATTAAATCGTGCCGATCCCAGTATGTTATTGATCATCCGTTGGAAAACGGCAGGCGCATTTGCTAAGTCGAACGGCATTCGCTTGAATTCGTATTGACCGTCCTGCGTAAGTGTTTGCTTAATGTCAAGTGTTTGCTTTGCTCAGAGATTGGCACTTGATAGTAGCCAGAAGCAAGATCGAGAGTTATGAAACAGGACTGACCAGAAAGTCGTGATACTTCATCCTCGATAATAGGCATGGGATACCTTTCCTTAATCGTCATTGAATTCAGCATACGATAGTCTCCGCACAACCTTGAGGAACCATCTTTCTTTCGTACGAGTAAAATGGGACTAGAGTAATCTGAAACAGATTCTCGTATCACACCGGCATCCAACATGTCTCCGACCATCGAACGTAACTTCTCCCGTTCGTAATGCGACAACCTGTATGGACGATAAACAACTGGACGTTGACTATTGAGATCAATCTTCATCTCTGTAACACTGGTACATACTACCTCCCACAACAAAGAAGCAAAGCAATGCTGATATTTCTGCAACATGTATATTAAGTCTTTCCTGATCTCTGCAGGGACCCCCTCACGCGGACCTTAGTTTAATCAAACCTCCGACTATCTACAATCCCTATAGATCGCTCATCAACAATCCTATTCACCACATCAACTATTTCAGCACGGCAGAGAACCTGTTTAGATGAAATGTGGCAAGATTCAGAACAAGGCAAGACCATTATCTTGATTTCACCGTTGATCGAGTGATGTAGCCCGCCCGTGATGATCAGCTGCTCGTTAGGTTTCCCTGCAATACTACTTCTCAGAAGGACATCACCACTGAAAGGGGACTGAGCCTTCACTTTAACGGAAGCTGGACCATAAACTACAACTGATCTGGCAGGAGAAAACTTCACTAAGGCATCAATGGTGATGCCTTAGTGAAGTTTTCTCCTCTCTCTCATCGGCGTGTTCTGGACTAGGCAATTATTTCACGATATTGAAAAACTGCAATCTATTCTTTTCCTTATAAACAAATATATGTGACTGCTCCGTGAAAGTCTGCCCCATAAGCACAGGGACCTCTAGCAAGTGATCGTTTACGACTCTGCATTTCACTCTAGCCTCTACCCCATCAACGATCGATCATGTCAATACTCAAGTTGCCTAACGACTAAACTACACTATTCCTAAAAGAGTTCTTTAATGAGAGTAACGTCGCTTCCGAAATCTACAAACGCTTGGAGTTCAGAATTGTTGACATTTATTTCTTTCAAAAATTTTGCTCCGGGGTTATGTACGCTTGCGTCTTCATTTATAAAATCGATTCTCATAGTTTTCTGCAATCGTTGTTTACCGGGGGTAATGCAAGACCATCCCTCAAATTTAAACAAATCGAATATATATCTTTTATATAAAGAAGGGCTACGTGACCTGTCAATCCGTTCGTGCCGTTGTCCACGCTCGACCTGTCGCTCCGCCCGTAGCCCAGCATCCCGACGCCTCGCTGTCTCGGAGGTGCTCCGTCGTCGACTGTTCGCCCGTGGCTCGCTGATGCGTCGCGCGGATCTTCTGCGGCGCGCACGTGACCACGTTCCCGTCAAACTTCCACCTCCAGCATCCGTAGTCGCTCACGTCGCAGCTCGATGTCCGGTTCCGGCCTACTACGGCTGGGGCTCCGACTTCAAAAGCGACTTCGGTTCCGGGTGGCAGAGTGGATACCCCTTCGACTCGGTGTTGCGAGCCTTCGTAAGCCCGGAGGCTGCGACATCGTCTGAAATCTCACGTCCACGAGTTTGAGAATCTAATTTTTAAAAGTCTAACGCATTGCGAAGTCGAGTTGAATACACAAAACACGATAGAAATTGAAATGTTATTAAAGTCAAGACATTCAAAAGGTATGTCACCTCTAAAAATATAATCATGAAATATAAATTACGTAAACCTTTTAAATATTATTCATTTTAACCGACGTGGCTCAACAAAATTAACTAAAAAAAAATATCGCAATAGGGTTTATATACAGGCAACCTCAGGGAGTTTATAGGTATTAGTGGGAAAAGAAATACTAGAGTATTTAGTTATGACACTTAAATGCGTTCCCAGTTAAAACCAAAGAAACAATATGCATGTGCACTGGGAAAATGTTATTAACTCAATTGTTGATGCGTCAGTTCTTTTTATTATTTCAAATCCAACCAAACCGTCCAGCCGCTGACTAGGATACGATTGAGTAGTTCTTATTTTCAAAGATTATATTAATTCTTAACAACAATGACCGCGTAGCATTGTGTAAAACATTTATTTTATTTCTGTGTTAAACGGGCCCTTGTACTACATATCTAGCATTACCAATAAATAATTTGAATTTACGAGAGTTTATTCAGCCTTGCGGAAAAATAGATCTACCCTCCAACCAAAAACATGAGTACAAAGGGCAATATTAAATAATAAAACGGAATTAATTAAAATAATTGACGGCTTTAAATTCGATATGTAACCGGTAGATTTACTTGAAACCACGGGTAATATCGTTAACTAAAACGTTAAGATTCTAAACTGGCTTCGAATCGAATTACGAACAAAAAAAGGAAGCATAAAATGTTGGGCGTGTACTTACGTTTTAATTGTTCTTGTCACTTCTGATGTATGAACTATACCAAAAAGGGCGGCAGCACTTGACGGAAAACTCCAACGACTTTAAATAGGTTTATTAACAATTTTGTTACATTACACACTTGCACAGCAATAACAAATGGGCAACAGACTATCTTAATAATTGTCAGTTGTCCTGCTCCTGACCAAGAATCCCACCGTTGGAGGGAAAATCCAGTGCCCTGATTGGCTCACGACTTCACGCCAAGTCAGTCTCGTGATCCAATCAGAGAACCGCTTCATTCTCGCGCCAAACATTTTACAAATCAAATGATAGAAATATTGCCATTCTTACGGAATCAATGTTACCAGTTTACATAATAAAATATAAAGCATTTAATATTTTACATTTTAAACAAAATTCTTTCTGAAAACATAGGAAATTGACTGGTAAAATCCGGAAACCTAACACTAACCAGTTCACTTTGACCCCGTCGGAAATATCTTAGATACATAATCACGATGAATAGAAACTTCTGGTAAACAATCAACGAAGGTACAAATACAAATAATTTATTTTCTTTCACAAGTTATGTGTACAGTCACGACCACCAATATGTAAACACTTAAGAATTTTGAAAAGTGTGATACTCCTACTTTTCTGATTAAAATGTAATGTTGTTGCAAACATAGTATTCTGGAACTCATATTTTTATGAAAAAGATCCTATCTCCAAGTAACAATCCTTATTTCTCGCGAAAATTGCTTTTAAATGTAGAAAAGTGTATACATATTGGTGCTCGTGACTGTACTACCTACATCTAGTGGTTGAAGTGACCATTTAGACAAATTCCCTGTGTTAGGTCACTTCGCTCTTCCAAAGCTGAAAGTTACGTGGTGTACCAACAATTTAAAATCTTATTATCACAAGAAAACATTTCGAAGAAAATTCGAATTTCGAACATTTTCACAACTTTGAAAAAAGAAAAAAACATGCCAAATTTGGAATTTGCATAATTAAAAGGTAAAGGAGTTCGTGAATCATGATGGGATTGCCAGATATGTCACTCCACGTCACAACAACTCAAATTCGAAATGAACCAGCTGAACGAGTCTAACATAATAATTATGTTGTTGCGGTCTCAAAATCAACAGCGAAGGTGACGTGGCTACGTCAACGAAACGTGCAGGAAATCTTGCACGAGCCTTGTAAGGTGTCCTGGTAAGCGATTTCGCCGAAAAATTCACTCAGGATAGGAAAAATTATAACAAACGAACAATATTTATTGAAACTGATCACAAATAAGATACTGATTAGAAATCAGATACTGATTTATCGAGTCCGAAAACAACGTCATTATGAAAAATGAAGACTTTCGAAATTCGAAATTTGAAGTAATTCAACAATTCACGAACGAACCGAAATATAATGAATCAGTTACGGCAGTCTAAATCAAGTTTTTTTGATGAAGGAAACACTTTTTTACTTTGGCTGATACCCTCAGTCAACGACGAGAAATGAGAATACCCCAACATCTGTTGAAAAGAAAAGAAAACTTGCCTACTAAAATCGCTGATTTAGGTAAGAGGCATGCTTATTGTATAATTAATTCGATTTAGTCCGTTAGTTAGATTATCAAAATATATTGGATATGTATTTTTTGTTTTGTCAAAGCAAGAAAAATTGACAAAGATAAAACGCATCAAAGTTCATGCTTGTGACGTCACTTTCCGGTAAAAAGTGTACCGAAATGTGACGTTACACGAGTTTTCGACGCACTCTATGGTCTAGATAAACCATTTATTTAGTGCACACAAAAAACATAGCACAACACACAGAAGTACAATTTTATTAAATGACTAGCTGACCCGCGCAACTTCGTCTGCGTTACATGAGAGAGAGAGGGTTAGAGAGAATGTGAGTCAACCTTAAAAGATAGACATAAGTATGCTATCGAGGATTTTTTTTAGAACAATTATTAAGAGGAAGAATTCCCATACCGTTAACCGTTTATGCAGCGCTCGAAACGGAAACTCTATAAAAGAAATAAATTTTCCCCGTTTTTTGCAACATTCATCATTGATGCTCTCATCTTTTTCCAAATAAGGGCTTGCCTCTATAGCCTTACCTACGTCTTCATCTTTAGTCACTCGATGACAGTCAATACTCGAGCTAGGTCGAAAGTTCTCATCAAAGGTGCAGGAAATTAGCCCAAACACGATTTTTCAATTCTAAATGGCACTAACTTTGAGATATACCTAAGCTTTTCACAAAAAAAGGACCATGTAAATCGGACTTCTCTGTAAAAAGTTATGCGTGGTCATACATAAAAAAAAATATACGCGTCGAATTGAGAACTTTCTTCTTTTTGCTACGTCGGTTAAAAAACCAATCTTGAGGCAACTGATACGGGCGAGGGTCATTAGACTCAGAAAATGGAGTGAAATGGACAACGCCATCTATCGACCAAGATGATAAACTGCTATAATATAATGTAAATTTTCAAAGCAGCATCATGAAGACTAATCTAGAGTACCCTATGCTGTAATAACTTTTTTAAAGACAGTAAGTTGATTGAAAAGTTTTCTGGTGAACACATTTTCAGTCATTGATACCATTTTTATTACAATAGATGTCGCTGCATCTTACATTTGATGATTAGTTCTTCTTGATCACTTTAAATTCATATATCTTTTGATATAATTAACCGATTACGATGAAGCAAAAACTAAATAATACCTAAAGATACGCATAATTTTTATGTATAACAGTTATCTACATTGGTTTCGTAAATTTTACGTGATGCTTGATCATCGAAACAGACAAACATATAAACAGACAAAAATTCCAAAAATGCTGGAAATGAGTTCTGTTGGTTATCTTTTCACACCCTAGCAAGTTTTTATAGAAATATTTTCGATGTACAAAAACGATTTTTCTACAGATTTATTATATGTATAGATACAATTTACATGATTATAAAAACAAGGTGTGTATAGTGTATGTCGGATATGGTCATGAGTACGGACGGGCGAACGTATCGAAAGCGCGCCAGTGATGACATCACGCGACCTACTTACCAGTCTACCCCACCATGGCGGCTTCTACAGAGTCCTGATGTTAACAACACGCGGAGAGGCGGACATTCTATGTCTGATCGCAGCGGAGTTAAGAAGTCTTGAAACTGTACCCGAATCATTGTGCCCAGTGTTAATGTGCCAAAGTGTAATGTCAAGTAATTTGTTAGACTCAGTGTATCTGTTTCAAAAGAGTAACCATGGAGTTTCTTGCCGGTTCTTCTCCATGGAAACTACCACGCCGAACCGTGCAATGTGAAATAAAATAGTGTATCGGATCCAGTGTGTTTTCATTAGCACGAAACCCGTCTACAGCCCACATAAGCTCGAGCCTAGCGAAATAAATCCTGACCAACCCGACATCAGAAGTGGGATAAAATCGTGCTAATGAAATCATACGCGAGGACAGTGTCAATAACAATCAGTGTCAATTGTGTAAAAACCGAAAAAGTGCCGAAAAAGTTCGCGTAAAAAAAACGGACAAGAAAGAGGATAGACCGATTAGTGTGGTCATAGTCACACACCCGCAATAATTTTGGTTTATCCGTGATCATGGTGCTTGCAACAGAGCCGAAATAAAACAGACAGTTAACAAGTGTTATTTACCATGTGAAAAAAACGGGATACACGACGTTTTTTAGTGGTAATGACAATCAGTGACGGTTACTTTTTAAAATGCAGAACAAAGACTTTGTATCGTTTACAAATTCTTAAAAAACTAGCCAGTGAATAGCAAGATAGTGTTGTGGACCAGTTTACAGAATTGTTCAGTGCCAAATTCGTGTACGTCGTACGTCATTTACGTGAGTAGTGACAAACAAGCGGATTTTCGGACGAAGACGATTGCCATCAAGAAGTGTCCTGTGCCGGCTGCTAAAGGCGTTGGGCAGCGACCGCAGGCCAGCAGCAGCTCACTGATGTGCTTCAAGTGTAGCACGCCGAGCCACATCGCTAGTCACTGCACAGCAGGCCAGCGCTGGTCCAGTGCTGCTGTACTGGTGGAGAAGCGAGTTGACCTTTTCATCGTCAAGCCGGAATATGAAAGTACTTTGGTGAGTCGTTTTCATTTTGTTATGACTCTGGAGCAGAGTGCCAATTCTGTTTAGTCTGTCTAAGAGTGAGCATATTTATCCAATCGTTACTATAACTGGTGTAGTTCAAGGTTCAGTAAATAGTAATTCGAAGATTTTAGCCTGTGTGAGAAAGATCCCCGATCACAAACTTCCTCAGGAATTAGATGTCATAGTTGATGACAGTGATAGTGAAACCCAATCTGATTAAGAAAGGCTTGTACACTCATACTCAAAACTGTTAGACCGCACCTCATGAGTAACATGATGGTGATGGGTCTGTTATGAGTTAGACCGCACCTCGTGAGTAACACGTGGCGATGGGTCTGTTAGACCGCACTTCATGAGTAACATGATGGCGATGGGTCTGTAGGGAATCGTTTGTGCGATTTCTGTCTGTGATGGTGCACAGAGCGCTTATGAAAGTTTTATGAGTTGAGTTTGCATTGCCAAGAGTTATGGTAAAGAGAACCAGAATTTATTGTTAGAATTCCTGTGTTGTAACTTTTTGATCGGACCTTTTCTAATGTTGATCGGACCTTTTGCAATGAGAGAGCAGGCATCGCGCAAAATAAGTTGAAAGTTCCAATTATGACAGACTGCGAAAAGTAACTGACGTTGACATGCACGTAGGTGACAATGACGAGACTAGCCATGACGAAAATGATAACGCTGACGAGACTAGTTAAGTATCAAGTAGTCCACTTAACATTTTGAGTACCAGCATAGTAAGAGTTTTCTTATTATCTCATTTTCTAAACTAAACTAACTATGATGATTTTAATTGTTTTGATTTTAATGGATTCACTGTTTACAAGTACAATGCTTTCGATGGACTGAAAGCATACCCGATGAATTGGGTATTGTTGTGGCCGCATCAGAAGCGCCGGAGCATGTAAGAGGTGCACGTTGACTGCTTTTTATGTGCAGTATACTCTTTGCGAGGAGTAGCACTTACGCGGCTGAGATGGTTAGCTTCTGACGATGGGTTCACATTTAACGTTATGACTTGCCGATGGACTGGCAATTGAGTTTTGCTCGTGTAGAGACTCGCGTAGAGACACGCGTAGAGACTCGCGTAGAGACACGCGTAGAGACACGCGTAGTGTGACGCGTAGTGACGCGTAGTGACGCGTAGTGACGCGTAGTGATGTGTAGTGACGCGTAGTGACGCGTAGTGACGCTTAGTGACGCGTAGAGACGCGTAGAGACGCGTAGTGACGCGTAGTGACGCGTAGTGACGCGTAGTGACGCGTAGTGACGCGTAGTGACGCGTAGTGACGCGTAGCGACGTGTAGCGACGTGTAGTGACGTGTAGATTGACGTGTAGAGTGACAGTCTAATTTTCTGACGAGTTTATTATTCGAACGTCAGATACACTTTCCTATCATTAAATTGTGATTGCCAGTATGAGTATGCTCACGAACTCACGAATCGCGTTCAATTGAAGAAAATACCGGTAGGGAAGTGCTTCCACACATTTTGATAACGATCATCTTTAAAAACTGAAAGCTTTGAATTATTAGAATGCCTAAAAATATGCACAGGGTAGGCTAAGAGAGATGCCAGTGGGTCTCGTACCAGTCTATGTTGATAAGGATTTTGATGATGTTGAGCAAGCTTATGCGGTAGCAGCCTGTGTGGCAACCTGAGCCTATATGGCACTTGTAAGCCTGTGTGGCACCTGTAGGGCGGGGAGCTTTAATGTTGTGCATACGTAGTGTAAACGTAGTGCATACGTAGTGCGTGCGCAGTGGATGCGTAGTGTGGACGTAGTGCATACGTAGTGCGTGCGTAGTGGATGCGTAGTGTATGAGATACATACGTAGTCCATGCGTAGCTTGCGTAGTGTGTGCGTTGCATACGTAGTCCATGCGTAGCTTGCGTAGTGTAAGCGTTACATGCGTAGTGTGTGCGTTACATGCGTAGTGTGTGCGTTGCATACGTTGTGTACCACTGTTTAAGTACCCTTTCGGTTATAGTAGTGTGAATGACCGTACTAGTAGTTATTACGTAGTCGTGATCCGTGGGGCGCGATGCGTGTTTAGCTCTGGCGGAGGTCGGGGTCTAGAAAGACCGTAGTGTGTAGTCACTGGGTGATGCACATGGCAGATCCATCTGATGGATGTGAGAGCAATGCGATTGCTGGTCGGCTGGAGTGCCGTGGCGTTAGAGGTTTTACTTGAAGGTTTCTGTAAGCTTGGCAGTTTTTAAAGCAGTAGAGTTTTAAAGGTTGATTCGAACGACTATGGTACATGGCCCATGGGTTGATCTTGTAGGGTCAGAAGTTGACCGGACCAAGGAAATTGAAAGCTAAAGGAACGATACTTGTTCGGCCTAGCTAAGTCCGGTCCAGTTTAACTGAAGGGACACCTGCAGGGCAAAAAAAAGAATTGCCGGACCAGGGGGTTGATCTTGTAGGGTCAGAAGTTGACCGGACCATGAAAATTGAAAGCTAAAGGAACGATACTTGTTCGGCCTAGCTAAGTTCGGTCCAGTTTATCTGAAGGGACACACCGGAAGGGCAAAAAAAAGAATTGCCGGACCAGGGGGTTGATCTATTTCAGAGATAGATAGATATCCCAATTCAACCGTGTTTGAATTAGTCGACTGCCTCGTTGGTCCAGAGATGACAAGCGTGACTGCTGAGCATGAGGTTCTGGGTTCGATTCCCAGGTCTGGTAAAGTGTTATTGGGGTTTTCCATCGGGAATTTCTCGGTAACAGCCACGGAGTTTGGATTTGCGCCCAGTTGAGGGCAATAGGCTGAGACCCGATGAATCTAGAGTTTGGTCAGGAGTGACCGAGTGGAACAAAATTCTGTCGTGGACTATTTGTTTGCAGGGTTACCATCACACGAGGACGTGTGAAGGCAGGATGGCCGTGTCGGATATGGTCATGAGTACGGACGGGCGAACGTATCGAAAGCGCGCCAGTGATGACATCACGCGACCTACTTACCAGTCTACCCCACCATGGCGGCTTCTACAGAGTCCTGATGTTAACAACACGCGGAGAGGCGGACATTCTATGTCTGATCGCAGCGGAGTTAAGAAGTCTTGAAACTGTACCCGAATCATTGTGCCCAGTGTTAATGTGTCAAAGTGTAATGTCAAGTAATTTGTTAGACTCAGTGTATCTGTTTCAAAAGAGTAACCATGGAGTTTCTTGCCGGTTCTTCTCCATGGAAACTACCACGCCGAACCGTGCAATGTGAAATAAAATAGTGTATCGCATCCAGTGTGTTTTCATTAGCACGAAACCCGTCTACAGCCCACATAAGCTCGAGCCTAGCGAAATAAATCCTGACCAACCCGACATGTATACAAAAAGAAAAACATATTTACGAAATAAGTATAGTAACACCATGACATACTTCAAATAAAATAAAATAAAAAGAGTATACAAGGTGCGGTGTGCGTCTCAAGGTTGCACCAAATGGGAGTCCAGCTCAGCATGTTAAAGGCATGCACCTGACGCTGATATTCTGCTGGATCCCTGTAGTGACATACGGACGTCGAGCAGACGAGTAAGTGGCATCACATGAGCAAATGCTGCACCTCCCAACTCTAGGTGGTTTGGGCTCGGCTTGTCCAACAATGTGCATAACAGTTAGCGCTCACTCGCTTGCTAGATAGGGCAGCGCCGCTCGCACGGTTTTGGACGGGCTTCAAGGCCGTGGCCGGTTAAAATCTCTTCCGATTTTAACCTGCCCCAGATACATCCCAGTCCGCCGTATCGCACCTCTCGGAGTCTCGGGCTGTAACGTAACTTCTGTCTCGCACCCGCTCGCTCTAATAGTCTGTTTAACGGGCTCGCCGAGAGCCACTTGATGTAAGTACGACCTCATTGGTATTGTTGATCTAAGACGACCTTGTACAGTATCGGCGATCGTAGATTCGAGCCGTGTTTGGGAAATTTAAACACGTTTCAGTACTTAGGGGTTTCGGAGGACGACGTGCGAGATAGGTATCGACAGAAACCGGATGAAGTTTCATTAATTTAGAACCAAAACACATTAATTTTAAGCAATTTACAAGCGGGTTCCATCTTTGGCATTGTAATATCGTGTCGCGAAGACAATGGCGTTGAGCAAATGATTAATAAAGCTGAAACGCGTCGCAGTGGTGCCGCGTGCGGGGCAAGTGACGCCGCGCGGCGCACGCACGCTACACTGTGCACTGGAACATATTGTTTTATGTGATGAATGGGACGATGGGTGGTTGTCAATGAATGAAAAATACGGGTATTCTAAAGATTAACAGCCTTATTCATAAAAAGTTAGAGCCTCTTTGAAGACTCCTTGATGGCCCGATGCTAAAAAACATGATTTATAAACGTCTGCTAACGCTAATCAGTCCATCAAGGCTCTGCTAAAGTTAGAAGACTGAACCTCCTTTATCTCTCTGCTAAGTCACAAAATGGCGGCCGCAAATTTGAACAGCTGACTTTGACAAGAGCAAAAAAACCATACCGATGATAATTTTAGTGAAGGGAGGGTTACGCAGATTAAAAAAAAACCAGGATTTTTTTTTTTTTGAAATTTATATTAATAAAAATCCTCTTAATTAGGTATTTAAGATAGTGTACTAACAATAAATATGAAAAAAATTAAATTAGGATGATTAACATAGTTACGGCTTGTTGCACTTATGTACAACATAAACATGCGAATCGGAAATGGCGGGAAAACAAACATCTCACTTTTTTTAAAGTTGATCTTGGGGTTGTATCGTCAAATTTTTATCTTTTCTTATTGGTTTATCATTTCTGTTTTATTTCTTTTCTTTTTTCTCGTGTGTATTTGTAAAAAAATGTGTTTTCCCGCTAATTTGCTGTCATTGCTGTCAATTTTTTTTTAATTGTCTATGAGGCCATTTTTAGGGTTCCGTAACCAAATGACAAAAAACGGAACACTTATGGATTCGTCATGTATGTCTGTCTGTCCGTCCGTATGTCACAGTCACTTTTTTAGAAACTATTTGGTAAGTAGATGTAATATGTGAATCGCATTAAGATTTTCACACAAATATAAAAAAAAAACAATACATTTTGGGGGTTTCCATACTTAAAACTGAAACTCAAAAATTGTTTTCATCAAACCTATCCATAGATACCCCTATCTATGGATAGGTCTTCAAAAATGATATTGAGGTTTCTAATATATTTTTTTTCTAAACTGAATAGTTTGCGCGAGAGACATTTCCAAAGTGGTAAAATGTGTCCCCTGTAACTTCTAAAATAATAGAATGATAAAACTAAAAATAATATATGATGTACCATTACCATGTAAACTTCCACTGTAAACTGGTTTTAACTTAATTAAAAAAATACACTATTATTAAAACATCGATCAAAGTTACAACGAACTACAAGAACTTTTATATTATGTTACTTGCTGCTACGGAACTTTTTTGTCTGTTGATTTGTCAAGATGGCCAACATAACGCGTCTAATCCGTCTATCAGCAGCTCATTAACTAGCAGACTGCTAGCAAGCGTTTATGAATCATACTTCTTGACAACCGTCTAACAAGCCTAATGAGTCTGCTAGCTAACAGACCAATCAAAGCTCAATTAAGGATTTTTTTATGAATAAGGCTGTTACTCTCAAAAGTGAGAGTGAGGAATTATGGCATCTTTTCAAAACATGGTTGCCAACGACTCTTCTCAAGTCATTTTTACATTTTCTTTACCAAATAAAATCTGAGCGCCGAGACCGATTGAAACAAGTAAAACCCCAGTTTCTTTTTAGGTAGATTTCGTCAGAAAAAATCTACCTTTTGGTCTTGCACTGCACTTAAAGTCGAGTTTTCCGAAAATGTCACCATAGGGCGTCTAGTTATGACCCCTAGAGCCCAAATCAACCGCCGCCGGTTAAAAAGTTTAAATATGTAGATGTATGTGGGGCGACAAGCAAAATTTAGCCACACTCTACAGGTCGCAATTATGTACCGATTACTTTCAAACTTGGGCAAAAAATCGAATGGTTAAAAAGATCGTGAATGGGCGGTTTTTCGAAAATCGGTTTTTTTTTTAGTTCAAAAGTTTTTTGGCCATAACTTTTTTCCTATGTAAAATATTTAAACCGTTTAAATTTTTTATCATTCCGAGTAAGAATACAGACAACTTTTAAATTTTAACTTTTTTAATGCAACCGATAACTTGAGGTTGAGGGGGTTGAAATTTCCAAAATGTAAATGAATAATAATAATAAAAGAATTATATCTCCGAAACGGTAAACATTTTTACGATAAAACTTATAGTTCTCGAAATAAAAAAATATAACTGAAAAATTGAGGGCGTTTCCATGCTAAACTCTTATGGGAGATTTTAAAATATATGATAACCATTCTTCAACTGTAAAACCATGATCTGCCCGTTAATTAAAGATTTTAAACATGATCAAAAAAAACAAAGATTTTTGATCCAAGAGGTTGAAAAAAATATGGGTGTAAGTAAGTGGAACCTTCTTCGAAATCTACCTCCTCCAGCGGCTTGCCGAAGGGATTTTTTTGTAATGAAATACTGTGAGTGATAGCGCACTACATTAAGTGAGTGTTCAGACGGGTGCATCTCTCCAGTGGAGTATTTCTGGTGTGTTGAACGGGGCCTTGACACAGTGGCGGCGGGCTAGCCGGGCCGGCGCCCCTCACGCGCGAGTGAACATGTAGCGAGAGAAGACTCACTCCCTGCAACCAACTCGCACGAGAACTATCTCAGGTGAAGGCAGCATGGGACATGTTCTACCGCGCACTCTGTCGTAACATGTTGGTGTCATGGCACGTGTGCGCGTGCATCGCCTGCCCTTCGGGGCGTGTGCACAATATACCTTCTGCATGTGTCTGCGTTTTGTCCTCACTCTATATTATGCACAAAGCTTCTAAGTGGATTACTCCTCCACTCCTCTGCCGACAATTTACTGCAAATCAGATGTTTCATGCATTCAATTTATGTTGTTCCGATGTTCTTTTTGTACTTGTTGCAGCATACGGCAATGGCAACACTGTTTGCGTTGATTGCAAACTATGTAACACTACATCGATAACTTTCAACGTTATGTGGATGAGACAAGTTCCATCGAACCTTGCGTGTGCCATGGAGTGCGGGCGATACCTATATCTATAGATATAGGTATCGCTCGTATAGGTTACTGTTATGTCTTTGATTTTACGTTTGTCAATAGAGGTTTCCTGGACAACGAATATATCAGGATTGTCATAATAATATAATCATATATTAAAATATACGAATAGCAAAATGTACGTTTGGTATTTTATTTAATATTGGCGACAAAATGGCCGCAGTGAAAAAGTTAAAACGCATATGATCCTCATTACGAGGAACACACATTCACAAGGATTGAAAACTATATGAATGATGAATTACAATTTTCTATTAAAAAAATGAGGGATTTTCTTTTTAGCTCTTCCCTAGTCGCTGGATAGATGGCGCTAGGAGTTAATATGATAATGCAAGGAACGGAACCTAAAAAAACTGATTTTAACAAAGCGCGAGAAAACTAGGTTATATTCGGAAGGTTAAGCAAATGAAAGTGTCAGTCAACGAGAGTATGTGACGTGACCATTGACATATATATTACTGCATAAGGACTGGGTGGACCGCATGTTACAATGACGCCTCGAACGTGGTCCCAAAATGGTCTTCCCTATAGCGAACTAAACTAGAACGCGTTCGGCTGTCTTCGGGAGCGGTCGTAAATTTTACAAGCAAAAATGCCAAGTTGTGTCGTGAAGGGATGCGTGAACTACGACAAAAAGCACAATAAAATAAATGATAACATTTCTTATCACCGGTAAGTGAAAAAAAAATATTATATCAACTTCTAACATTATTTAAAACAATTTTCTTTCGTATTTGTCTCAACGTTTGGCAAAGACGACGCGAGGCCGCGTAAAAGTTAGACATAACTTTGCAGCGGCGTGCGTTTTAGCCGATGAAATGAAAAGATTTAATAATTAATATCATAAAATTAATTTTGTATGTATAAAATAATTTTTATTGTTTATTACAAGCAAATTAAAATGTGTTTTTATGTACTTACTGGTAAAAATCTATAAGTACAGTGAAAATACGTATTTAATTTGCAGATTTCCTACTGATTGTCAACTTTGAAGTATAAAATCTCAGTATAAAATCAAATCGGTCCAGCCGTCTTCGAGTGAGTAATCGGGGAAAATATCCCGACGAATTGAGAACCTCCTCCTTTTTTTCAAGTCGGTTAAAAATACCCGCTCTTACAAGGTTACGTCTAGGGGCAGACCACGCCGATTGACATCGTAGTTCATAGTAGTTCTAATAGATGGCGTTAGTGTTTCTGTATGGCGACCGCGTTTGGCGAACGTTCGGACGACCGTATCTTTACTATTTAAATCAATGGACGTGACACAATGTTTTTTTTCCCAAGCGTTTTGGTTTTGGCACCAACTATTATAGTAAGTTCAACGCCATCTATAGAGTTCTTGGAAACTAAGTTTTTTTTTAATATATCAAAAAGAAAACCTCTCATTGCAACACGTCCGTTGATGTTTGGCAGGGAAGTAAGGACCAGGCTGCACGCAATGCTGCTCAAAACAATCAACCGGAGCTAGCCAACTGTACCACGGGCAAGGAATGCTCAAAACAGAGAATTCCACTCATCACCAAACATTGTCAGATAATTTACGACAATTCAAACTGAGAGACGGTACAAGCTAGGCGTTACTTGACACCGCATCAGAGGTGGACATTCGGTAGGATTCTGTCTCGCCTGGGACATTTATACTATGAAGTGCTTACAGATAAGTGCAGCAACTGGAATCGAATATATTATCAGGATTGTCATAAAATTAAATAGAATACACGAATAGCAAAATGTACGATATTTTCAACCGACTTCAAAAAAGGAGGAGGTCATAAATGTTCTTGTGTATACATATGTACACTAGCTGTTGCCCGCGGCTTCGCCCTCGTGAAGTTCAGTAACTGTCCCAAGGGATCATATTGAAGGGATAAATAGTATCCTACTTGTTAATCCAGGTGTTAACTATCTATGTTAACTATCTATATAAAATAAAAAAAATATGCAAAACTTAATAGAATTATAAAGAAATGCAATAAATATAAAAAAACAACAAAAACACAGTTCCCACAATATTAAACTAAGAAAAGAACGTGTTTTTCTCATAAAAAAGTTAAACAACTATCAAATTAAATTAGAGGACAGTAAGAATTTTTATGAAATAGACACTCATAACTTACAGTCTGAGATTCAAGAACTAGAGCGTCAACTACAATCATGTTATTCCATGTATGTGAAATCTCAAAAACAAATTAAGTGGTTGTATGAAGCCTGAGGTGTACAATAATTTTGACAAGAATGACTCAGATTGTTACTAATTAATTTGCCTAAACCTATTCCAATACCATCTGAATACACGATGGAGCAGTCACAATGTGTACTACAACGAGAGGGAGAACTGCGTTCTGTTTGTCCTACCTGTGATTAAACTTGTACAATGCCTGGTGAATTTTGAATGGGGATACAGTCCCGAGCACTTCCTAACCGGGACGGGTCCTCCATTTCCTCAGGTAGGATAGTGTCAGGGCTGGGTTCCCTTTGTGATGTACATTGAGTGATGTTGCTCATCCTGTCTACGCAGTCTGCATTACTATCACCACTAATCACAGACATGACGCATGTACCGGCGCCATTCAACTCAACCATATTGAAGGGAACTAAATGACCCGACACACCCGCCACTATCAGCGAGACATCTAAGTGAGCATGACATTCTCTCAGCTACCAAGGCATATTCAAGTCAATGAAAGATAAATAAATGTAAATGGTGGCTGAACAGTACAAAGTACTCACACATGTGCTATGACCAACTCGTTTGCAGCAAGGATATGTTCCATAAAGAGACCTATAACAAAATTGGCTATTCTTCCTGTAGCATCTTAAACTTTGTTTGTGAGGTATAATCTAAGAATAATATGTATTGTTCATTTAGTTTGTAAGTTTCTTTTGTTTTGTATACCTTCACAAATGTTAGAGTTATATTATGGTTTTGTACTTGTGCACCCCGCACGGTGGGCGGTTTAGATTAAGAGAAGGACATTCTGCAACATGTCCTTGGTGGGCGGTATGTTCAAGTAGACGACGAAACCACGGCGCGATCTAATTTAAATCATAAAAATGTTCAGAGTTGCCGACGTGCTCGATAGATGGCGTTGGCGTCGAATTAGATCGCGCTATGGTTTCGTTACCACCGATAGTATAAGTGAATTTGATTTTTTTTGTTTGTGTGATTCTTTGAGATTCTGTAATTCTGTATAGAATATACGCCCTATTGAAAACAAGTGAGTTTCATTAGGTGTTCTCGCCTTCGGACCTTGATATCCTGTTCACTAGTCAATAAGACAATAGAAGGTACGAGTGACAATTTAGTTAATCTCGTCAACTTCAAGGTATCTTCTAGCTCTCAATCAATTACCTGTAAAAAAGGGGCTGAGCAGAATTCCTTAAAATTGTTTCACCAGAATATTCAGGGACTTTCTTCCAAAGAACTAGAAATAGAACTATTTTTAGAAAAAACTAAGTTTGATATTATCTGTTTTACTGAACATTGGATGAAAGATTATGAAGTAATGCAAATAAATTATGAGAATTACAATGTGAGCAGTTGCTTTAACCGAAAATCTAAGATGCGTGGGGGTTCATTAATCCTCGTAAAAAATTGTATTAAATCTAAGTCTCGTAATGATATAGTCGATCTATCGGTTGAACATAGCATTGAATTATCTTGTGTTGAGCTAGATAAGCATGTAATAGTGTGCGTTTACAGACCCCCTAATTACCTGAACTATTCTATCTTTGAGTCAGTAATGGAAGATGCTTTGGCAAAACTTGTAACTGGTAATAAACCAATAATTATCTGTGGTGACTTTAATGTTAATATCATAGAGAATAATGTGAATAGCAGTAGATTCTTAAGTCTCTTTAAATCATTTAACTTGTCAAATGTGTTTTCAGAACCAACTCGAATTACTACAAATACTGCTACATGTATCGATAATGTTTTTTGTTGCTGCGATTACATAAATAAATCCATCGTAAATTACCTGCCTTCAGATCATAGTGGTCAGACGGTTACTTTCGCGTACAATAGACAATTACAAAGAATTCAGATACAAACTAGACTAATAACACCCAGCAATCTAGACAAATTTAATAATAATTTAATTAGCAAGTTAAGTATACCGGGTCATATTAGAAACAATGCAAATGTATTTTATGAAGAATTATTTTCGGTAGTGCACACTGAATTTAATAATACCTTAAAAAAGAAATCTAAAACTATTGGTCCAAAGTTTATTTTCAGTGACTGGGCAACACAGGGTATTCGGAAAAGTAGGGAACGATTGTTTGAGCTGTACGGCCTTAAGCCTTACATCAACACTGAAGCTTTTAATAAATATGTTGCTACTTACTCGAATTTTTTTAAAAACACTTGCAAGGTAGCCAAATCCTTATTCATTAGCAACAAGATTAAACGAGCCGACAACAAAATAAAGACGGTTTGGAAAATTATCAACAGTGAAACAAATAGAAATAAAAAACAAGGTAATGACTTCACACTAGAGACACCGCGTGGCCTTGTGAGCTCCAACAATGAAGTTGCTCAAGAATTTGTAAATTTCTTTACCAGTATCCCACTTAAAACTACTGAAACCTTAAATTCCTCTCCCTTGCTCTCTATGGATTTATTGAAAGCGAACGTTTCAGCCTGTCCAAATGAATTTAAATTTCAACATATAAACCCCTTTACAGTCGTAAAAGGTTTTAAGCAAATCAAGGTCAAATTGACGGAAGATCTATGGGGTATGTCTATCAAAGCTTGTACCTCAATTATTGAGACTGTAGCGCCGTATTTAGCCTCAATATTTAATTTGTGCGTGGATCAAGGGGTCTTCCCGGATCTAATGAAATTCAGTAAGGTAATACCGCTTTTTAAATCCGGGGACAGTAAAGACACCAATAACTATAGGCCCGTATCCGTGTTGCCGGTTTTCAGCAAGGTGTTTGAAAAGATAATGCTCAATCAAATGCTTAACAATTTTAACACTAATAAAATATTACACGAGCAACAGTATGGTTTCACCAAAGGACGTTGTACAACTGACGCCGGTGTCACTTTATTGAAACACATATTTACTGCGTGGGAAGAGGCACAAGATGCCATAGGAATCTTCTGTGACCTTTCGAAGGCATTTGATTGCGTAAATCACGAAACCCTAATCTTGAAACTTCAGCATTACGGTTTAGGTAAACTTGCACTCAGTTTAATAAAATCGTACTTGCATGATAGACAACAGCAGGTACAAATAAATGGAGTCAACTCAATGGGTTTAAAAGTAAAAATGGGTGTACCACAGGGTTCGATATTGGGTCCCTTCCTCTTTTTAGTATATATTAATGACCTACCCCAACTATTTAACAACCATCCGCATATGGTGTTGTTTGCTGACGATACTTCTTTAATATTTAAAATAAACAGACGTGCCACTAATCTTGATGACGTAAATAACGCCCTACTGCAGGTCCACAATTGGTTTACCGCTAATAATTTAGTACTAAATGGGAAAAAAACTAAATGCATTAGATTTGCTCTACCAAATGTCAAAAGTAGTGATTGTGACATAATATTGAATCAAGAGAAACTAGAATTTGTCGATAAAACGGTTTTCTTGGGAATCACGCTCGACTCAAGGTTACAATGGGGTCCTCATCTAACATCTCTTGCAGGACGGCTAAGCTCAGCAGCATATGCTGTTAGAAAAATCCGTCAATTTACTGATGTTGATACCGCGAGGCTGGTCTATTTTAGTTATTTTCATAGTATTATGTCATACGGTATTTTACTATGGGGACGGGCTGCAGACATCGAGTCTATATTTATTCTGCAGAAAAGAGCCATCAGAGCCATTTATGAATTACGTAGACGCGATTCTCTAAGAGAACTGTTTAAGGAAATTAATATCATGACAGTACCTTGTCAATACATCTATGAAAACATCATGTACGTTAGAAAAAATCTGCATTTATTCAGTAAGAGAGGGGACAGACACCACTATAACACTAGAAATAGGGACCAACTAGTTCAGCCAGGTTTCAGACTTGCTAAAGTGGATTCATCTTTCATGGGGTACTGTTTGAAATGTTACAATAAAATACCTCCCCACATTCTTCAACTGAATGAGACGAAATTTAAATCTTGTATAAAACGCACACTATGTAGGCAAGCATATTATAAGTTAGGGGATTATATTGATGATAAAAATGCTTGGCTAAATGCTGGTCCTGCTCCACAACCATAGGTGGGGGGGGGGGGGGGGGGGGAAACTAATTGTTTGTACTGGTCGGGCATTATTTGAGTCCATCGTCACGTAAAGAAGAAGATGAAGAATTGATTCCCATGTTAATGTATTGTGGAAGCTGCAGAAGATTGTAAAAATATACTTGCATTGTATAGATTCCAGTTCTTAGTATTATATAATTGCATAGCACATGTGTGAGTACTTTGTACTGTTCAGCCACCATTTACATTTATTTATCTTTCATTGACTTGAATATGCCTTGGTAGCTGAGAGAATGTCATGCTCACTTAGATGTCTCGCTGATAGTGGCGGGTGTGTTGGGTCATTTAGTTCCCTTCAATATGGTTGAGTTGAATGGCGCCGGTACATGCGTCATGTCTGTGAACGGGCGCTGTCAGTTGGGACTGGTCATCTCTTAGCTGCCAAGGTTCATTTTAATTACTTTATTCATAAATATTTTTGATCTAATCTTTTACTCTGGATGCTTTTAGTGTGCACGTCTTTCTACATCGTTCTCACATATATGTATAATCTCAAAATTAATGATGTAACCAAGATTTTGTAACAATATTTTGATTTTAAAAGAGTGTCCATGGAGTTTCTTGCCCGTTCTTCTCCATAGAGATCTACGCTAGGGAATGGGCAACTACAGTACTTTCTCAAGTTATTATGCCTTGTGACTGGGACTGTAGCTTTGATTTTCTTTTTTGTATTTTTGACTTTCAAAAGTGCCGTAATGGTAGAATTGAAGTAAATGCTTTGAGTTTGAGTTTGAGTTTATGTGCCAAATGTCATAATCATCACAATTAAAATCATCACAATTACCATCACCATCGTTATCACAATCACCATCACTATCACAACCACCATCACCATCATTATAACAATCACCATCACTGTCACAATCACAATCACTATCACTATCATTATCACTGTCACTATCACTATCACAATCACCATCATTGTTAGCTCAATCATTATCATCGTAATCACAATAATTATCATCGTAATCACAATAATTATCATGGTAATCACAATAATTATCATCGTAATCACAATCATCATCATCATTATCACAATCATCATCATCGTAATCACAATCATTATCACCGTAATCACAATCATCATCATCATTATCACAACCATCATCATTGTTATCACAATCATCATAATAAATCAACCATAACCCATAATATTTGTTTATGTATGTTACCTGATTTCTTTCCCTTTTATCGACATTTCGATTATCGATTTATCGATTTTAAATCGATATCTGTTTATTCCCTTTTTTCGATCAAAATATTTCAAAGTTAAACCAAAAATACTGACTTGCACTCAAATTATGCACACTAAATGAATCAAATTCGATATACTGTTTAATGGTTTTTGCATAACTGTTTTACTGAACGAATAACTATTATCAATATAGTATATCTAACAATTCTTTAGTTCAACAAATATATTAAAACTTTTTTAAGGAAAACCATCACCTATACTGTTTAATGGTATTTGCAGAAGTGTTTCTTTAGTTATTTTAGAACCTGCTACGACTCCATGACGCGCGCTCGCTTCGCTCGCATATTAAATAACACTCTTTGACTTCTGTCCCCGAAGTGCCGGGCCTCCGCCGGCCTCCTTCGTCGGCCTACGGCCCGGTGCCCATGCCGCCCATAAAATAAATTCCGCATTTCCGTAATTGTATAATTTAGAGTGCAAGTTAGTATTTTTGATAAACAATTAGTTTTTCTGTTTTATAAATCATATATCCGATGTACGAACCACATTTTTGGTGTGAATTCGATAAAAAAGGTCATCTCGTTTTGTGTTATTTTTTAGTTTTTTTTTGCAGTAATGTTTAGTTAATCAATTGGTTTTTTTGCACAGCATTCATTTTTCTGGTATGCATTCAGTTAATAAGTGGAGTTTCCTAGTTTGCTGAAAAATTATACAGATGTGCATTTAAAAATATCCCTTATTAAGGTCCAGGATTTTTATGTTAAACACAGTGATTGGTTTTTAAATGATATTGTATTTAGAGATACCACTGGATTTTTAATTTGCACCGCAAGCACATGCATTTCTTATTAGCCATCTTGTTCAGTGTAGTGATGTACAGATTTTATAGTGTTGTGCAGTGTTGCCACAGATACAAAATGTTAACACCTTCTCCTATTTTTTAAAATGTAATTATTTAACAATTTTGAAAAATAATAATACTTTTAGCATTTTATGGCAAGATTCTGCACTACATTTTACATTACAAATATTCTGCAATTACTATTATATTTTACTTACTTAAATTACTAACTAAAGTACATAATCAGTAATATATATATTTATATTTTTTCAAGTATTAAATCATTTTACATAAGTAATATTCATACATTTACGTACTTAAACAAAAAAACTTTTAACCTTTTCATTATTTTTATATAACATTCTTATATGTAAGTATCTTTTAATATTGTGCTAATGTATGTACCTATCTATATATTCTTTATATAATGTCAAATGTGTATGTATTATATTTTATGTTTCAGAATAAAGTCAACAATACTAACTTTCTAATATGTATGTAAGCAGTTCTCTTAAAATTAATCCTAAGTTTTACATTACTAAATAATGCTTTATTTAGTTATTTAGCTTATTCTATAAACTATGTATTAAGTTTAATATAACATATTATTGAAATTTATTTACTGTATTAATCTGTTACAGTGAGCTTCAAATTTAATTTTACCAAGCGGTTTGGTAAAAATATCAGCTACTTGCTGATCTGTGGGACAATAGTTAACAATAATATTTCCTTTTATAAAATGTTCATGAATAAAGTGAAATCTAACATCTATGTGTTTTGATCTTTTATTGAATGATCCTGTCTTAATTAATTGTATAGAGCTCTGGTTGTCTATGTTCAGAGTTATATTAATTTTACAATTAAGTAATTCACAAAGTAATGATTTTAGATACAATGTTTCTTTACAGCAATCAGCTGCAGCAATATATTCTGCTTCTGTGGATGATAGAGAGTTATTGGTTGTCGTTTGGAACACCATGATATAGGTCCATTAGATAACATTATAACAAAACCTGTGGTACTACGTCTAGTTGTGACATCATTTGCATAATCAGAATCGCAATAAGCATTTAATGAATTAATGTTTCCTTCTTTTAAGAATTTTATGCCTTTATCACTGGTTCCTGCTAAATATCTCAAGATTTTTTTTTACTGCTATGACATCTGTCTGACTAGGGTTTTCTATTTTTCTACTAGCTTTATTTACTGCTTCTGCTATATCTGGTCTGGTTCTTGTTGATAAATATAACAATCCACCAACACATTCCCTATAAGGAAAATTAATCTGCTGTAATGTCATGTTTGTCTGTATGTCAGTTTCTTTATTAATGTTACAAGGGACACTAGTTGGTTTAGCATTTGTCATGTTAAAGTTTTTAAGTAAATTTTGAATATAAGATTCCTGTTTTAATGAAATACCTGTGTCATCTTTACAAATTTCGAGACCAATAAAATTTTTAGGATTTTTGAATATTTTAATTTGAAATTCTAATTCTAGACAATTCAGAATGTTCTCTAATTCTCTTTTATTTGTTGAAATAGCAAGTCCATCGTCTACGTATATAGCAATTATTACATTTTTACTTTTATTAGTAAACACACATCTATCAGTTTTAGTAGGAATCAATCCTAGTTTTAACATTGTCTTGGTAAACGTCTTATTCCATGTAATTGGTGCTTGTTTAAGCCCATATAAAGCTTTATTCAATTTACATATTTTGTTAGGTTCTTTATCATAACCATCTGGTATATACATATAGATATCATCATCTAGCTCGCCATACAAAAATGCAGTTTTAACATCAAAAGTAACAATTTCAGAATTTTTAGACGCTGCAATAGCAAATAGAGATTTAAGAGCTGACTGACTTACCACTGGGCTGTATATTTCATCAAAATCTATACCTTTCTGCTCAAATCCTCTTACCACCAGTCTTGCTTTATAGGTACCGTCGTCTTTCACTCGAAATACCCATTTATTGGTGAGAATCTTCTTACTGTCTGCCTCTGATATGTCTATTAGACTCCATGTTTTATTTTTCTTTAATGATTCCTTTTCTGAATCTATTGCCTTCTCCCAATTATCCTTTTCTATTCCTGTGGTAGCCTCTTTGTAGGTAAGTAGTACATAATCCTTAAGTTTCTCTGGTATTTTTCTTGTTCTTTCACTTCTTCTTGTACCTAGTACCGTGTTAGGTATATCTATGTTTTGCTCTTCTATCTGTTGTACTGGTCTTCTTATGTTCAAGTTTTCTTCTTCTGTATTTATTATATCTTCTTCTGTATTTATTATATCTTCTTCTGTATTTATTATATCTTCTTCCATATTTATTACATTTTCTTCTGTATTTATTATGTCTTCTTCCATATTTATTAAATTTTCTTCTGTATTTATTATGTCTTCTTCCATATTTATTACATTTTCTTCTGTATTTATTTTACTCTGTATTATTTTATTTTCCTCATTTGATTTTATTTTATCTTCTTTATTCTCATTGAATATTATTACGTCTCTGTGTATTTCTACTCTTCTCTTTTCATTGTTCCATAGCCGGTATCCATTGTTTGCATATCCAATCATTGTTAGTCTTTTGCTTCTTGGATCTAACTTTCTTACTGGTCCTAATTGTTTAGCATACACCGTACACCCAAATACTTGTATATTTGAAATATCTGGTTTTGTCTTATACCACATCTCATATGGAGTTTTGTTATTAAGTGTTTTACTGGGTAGCCTATTGAGTAGGTAGGTAGCACAGTAAACAGCTTCTCCCCACATCTCATCTTTCATGTTTGAGTCAAATAGCATAGCTCTGACTTTTTCAAGTATAGTGCGGTTTAACCGTTCTGCCTTTCCGTTCAACTGTGGTGTGTATGGTATAGTATAGTCTAGTTTTATCCATTTGTTTGAACACCATGTTTTCAGTTCGTTGCTTCTATATTCTCCTCCATTGTCACATCTTATGCACGAAACTTTTTCATTCTTTTCTCTCTCTTTTTCTTCTATATACTCCTTTATTAGAGTAAAAGCTTCATTTTTATATTTCATTAAATATGTTTTCGTGATATGGCTGTAATCGTCCAAGATTGTTATGAAATATCGATTTCCATCATGAGTAAGCTTATCAAATGGACCACATACGTCAGTATGAATGATTTGCAATGGGCGTTCTGCTCGTTTCCTTTCTGAAGTAAATGGTAATCTTGTTTGTTTTGCTTTAATACATATCTCGCACTGCTCTATTCTTTTATTTCCTTCTAACAATATTCCATCAGCCATGTTTGGTAATATCTCTAATATGTCTTTTCCGGGATGTCCAAGTCTTCTGTGCCATTCTAAGGCAGTTCCTTTCTCTTTGGCTAAGAACAGAGTATTTTCATGATTGTCTTGGTTTATGTTTATGTAGTACAATCCATTTTCTTTCTCTCCTTTAAGTATCAGCTGACCTTTTTTATATATTTGAACATTATTTTGTGTAAACAACACAGTTCCATTGTTGTTTGTAACTGAGTTAACTGACAATAAGTTTTGTGCCAGATCAGGAACATATAAAGTTTTTGATAGTTGACAGTTCATACCTTGTACAGTTCCAGCTCCTTGAGATTGTATGGTGTCATTGTTAGCAACAGATATTTGGGACTGTTGTTCCTCATATTTACTTAAAATGTTGATGTTATTTGTCATGTGTGAAGTGCTTCCTGAATCCACTATAAATTTCAATTTATAATTCTTATTTGCTGTCTCATTTGTTAGTAGTGCTGTATCTTTGTTTTCTTTTTTATTGGTTTTAGTTCTGAAGAAACAGTTTTGTTCTAAATGATTTGATTTCTTGCAAATTGAGCATTGTTTGTTTTTATTTTTAAATCTGCAGTCTTTTTCTTGATGGTTTGACCTTTTGCAAATGTTACACACTTTACACTGTGACTGAAAATGTCCTGTTTTGTTGCACTTGAAACATTTTTTATTGTTTACAGCTTTGAATGCAATTTCTTCTTCACAGTTAGAATTGCGGTTCTCCTCTAACAATAATCTATTTGTGAGATTTATTAGGGTCTTTTCTTCGTTAGGTGTGGACTCCCACGCTGTGGCAAAGTACTTAAATCTCTCCGGTAAACAAGTAAGTATTTTTGACATGATCAGGTCTTCATCAATTTTGTGTCCGAGGTTGTTTAGTCTCACAGCTAAATTTTCAATGCCAGTTATTAACTCATTTACTGTTTGTTTATTATATTTGTAGTTGAAGAACTCTTGTAGCAATTTAGATTTATTTCTTGATTCGCTTCCTTCAAACCAATCACAAAGAGTTTTAAACATATCTTTAGCAGATTTGCAATTTATGATATGAGATTTTAATTTCTTGTCAATCGTTTGTAGTATAATCTTTTGCCCTTTGGCGTCCTTTTGTTCATCTAATTTTCCTTCGGCTTTAGCTTCGGATTGCTGGCCATTTGTTATTTCACCAAGCCCATGTGATTTTAGGTGTATTGTTATTTCGAACTTCCATAGATGAAAAGATTCAGCATCTATTAGCTTTTCTATATGTTGTTCTTCGTGGTGAGTCATATTGAATAGCACTGGTTGTTATTTTTATTTTATTTGCGATTTCTAGCAATTTTATTTTAAGCACGATTTGCGGCACACGTTTTTAAGTTTATTTCATAATCAACTGCACGAACCACTCTCTGCTACCATGTAGGATGGTCCAGGATTTTTATGTTAAACACAGTGATTGGTTTTTAAATGATATTGTATTTAGAGATACCACTGGATTTTTAATTTGCACCGCAAGCACATGCATTTCTTATTAGCCATCTTGTTCAGTGTAGTGATGTACAGATTTTATAGTGTTGTGCAGTGTTGCCACAGATACAAAATGTTAACATTAAAGAGTTAAAGAGTATACTCCTGAGGTGGTCCCATTCAAATTTGGTGAAGATCTGATGCTGATCTTTGGAGATATACAATGGAATTCTTCAAAAATAGACGGCAAATCTGTCGTGATAGCTGCAATCGCTTAGATGTTTATACAACATCATGACGTAACATTACGCCTGTATGCTTTGAGGGGGTACGCAGATGTGTACAATACACCCAGATTTCGACTGTAAGGTATGTTAGCGGATGTATGGAAAAATATTTTATTGGCATGTCAGAAGTATTGTGAGAACCTTTACTTTGCTATTTTGTATATTTTAATTTTATGTTATCTCTTACTCTTTTAGTTCTAGTTTTTTGTTACAGTAATTGGTTTAAATATCATCTGCCTAGCCTTTTCCCCAACTATGTTGGGGTCGGCCTCCAGTCTAACCGGATGCAGTTGAATACCAGTATTTTACATGGAGCGACTGCCTATCTGACCTCCACAACCCAGTTAGTACTGGGTAATACGATACCCCTTGGTAAGACTGGTTATCATACTTTTTGGACCAATGACTACCTGTAACGACTGTCAAAGATCTTTAATTGACAGCCGGGACCAACTGCTTCACGTGCTTTCCGAGGCACAGAGGAAACTCGGTACCTATGTAATGGGTGGTCACCCATCCACAGAGCAACCTAGGCAAACACGGCTTAACCTAAATATCGACCCGAGCCGCTGTTATTATTTAGCCACGAGCTCCTCTTCTTGGTTTAAATATAACCGTTGTAA
>CAJHXD020000022.1:0-29673 GCA_905147715.2 Xestia xanthographa | reverse complement strand
CAGGATCATATCACACCGCTCCTTCATGAGCTTGAGAGTGTGATCGGAGAGCCTCTTGTTCTGATCTGTACGACGCGCCTTGAAGAACTTAGACCCGGTCGTATGGACAGTTTCCACGAACCCATCGTTGTATTCGTCCACTGAGCTTCCTAGGCACTCGAAACGGTTCTGGAGTTCAAGCTGAAAGCTCTCGGGGTTTTGGATTTGGATCTGTGCTGGACGGAGCGTAGACTTCATCAGTCGATACCTTTCAAGCTTGATATTGATGTTCAATGTGCCTCTTACCATGCGGTGATCGCTCCCGGTTTTCACCGAATTGATCACAGAGACATCATTGAACATTTGCTTCTTGGTTGACATGATGAAGTCGATCTCATTTCTAGTTGCACCATCAGGGCTCTGCCAGGTCCACTTCCTGTGCTCACGCTTTCTGAAGAAGGAGTTCATATAGAGGCCCTCCTTCTCCATAAAACTAGCCAGTTGGTGACCCCGGCGATTCCGATGTCCAAGTCCAAATTGCCCCACCTGCAGCTCATCCCCGTCTCGTTTGCCCAGTTTCGCGTTGAAGTCCCCCATGACAACTGTAAAGCGAGTTTTGGAACCATGCATGGCACCCTATCACTCATAGACCCTAATTGAGAATTCTCCACGGTGACACATGGATCCTCCTCAGTACAATGTTTGTAAACATTTATAGCACGAATGCTATATTCATTTAAAGTCACCAGTAATGAAATTAATTTGGTAATTCATACCTGGCGTTACTTTCTATTTAT
Source organism: Xestia xanthographa (assembly GCA_905147715.2). Taxonomy (NCBI): domain Eukaryota; kingdom Metazoa; phylum Arthropoda; class Insecta; order Lepidoptera; family Noctuidae; genus Xestia; species Xestia xanthographa. Next base: position 28,897 of record CAJHXD020000022.1, on the reverse strand, counting down.
CTGAGAATGAAAATATTTCGTGGCTATAGATCTATTAATTAGATGATACAAATTGATTACAAATATAAACTTTGGTGACAAAAAATATAGTTATGGTTTAAGAACTTTATTTCTCAAAAAGAATTACATTAGTTCCCATTTTATTTATGTTATTTGGCATTCTAATCCACCTTCCGTTCCATCGGCTCACATTTATATTATTGGGCATTCTACCCCACCGAGAGTGACGAGGCGAACGGAGTGAGCCGATGGAACGGAAGGTAGAATGCCCAATAATATCCTACTACCAGTGATACACACTCATGTCGTTTGACGCTAGTTGCATCGCCTGAGTTCGCGAAGATTGTACTGATGAAACAGATATACCTAGATAATTTCTACTTATACATCCTATCATGTTTATGTTTTCTAAAAAGTAATCTTATGTTCTAGAAATAAAGATAATTGAATTGAAAGATTAACTTTATCTTTTTACCCGACTGCGGCGAAGCCCAAAAGGAGGGTTATGTGTTTGCCCTGTATGTATGTTTGTATGTATGTCCGTTTCTTTGTTCCCTCGTAACTCCTCGACGGATGGAGGGATTTGGATAGTTTATATGTCGTTAGATTCGTCTTGATGGCGCGAGTGTCACTGGCTACATTAAAATCAATAAACAAAGAAAATTGCGGATTTGGGGCGCCAGATTGTGGAGGTCGATTTTTTTTTTCTTCTAATACCATCGAGCGGGGTATCAAAATGAAGGGTTTTTAAAGGAAATTACAAAAATATATGCAACTTATATGTTTGAATGTAATTCGAAATGACAAATAGTATAAAAGTAAATAAAATTCTAATTTTTGGCACGTTCGCAGCCTGAACGGCTAGATGGATTTTAGCTTGAGAGGTGTCATTAAATTCGTATTTACTGTGAGAGTGACTCTAGTTATAGAAAAATATTAAAAAACAAAATGGCGGATTTTTAGCGCCAAATTCAAATGTTTGAAACGCTCTGCAGCCTGAACGGTTCAATAAAGGGGGTGCGTACCATTTGATATAATAACAAAAGATCTAACGATCACATGACCTTATATTTAGTTGGTATAATATAAAAAATCTATAGTAACGTTTAATATAATTTTGAAACGTCAACTTTGTTTTGTATGTGTCGCAGCCAACTAGTTTAATTAGGCGTTCAATCAACTTTTAAATCTCGTCTAAACAGCGTTAAGTTCGGGACTTAGGGCACCCCGATGTTAGGTTAGTTAGGTTCCTTCAAACCCTGCAAGACAGAAATAGGAGCTCCGCACAGCGGGGCTCCGTCGACTACGCTTTTTAAGCGAATTGAAAGTGGTTTGGGACTTGAGGCACCCCGATTTAGGTTCCTTGAAACCCTGCAAGACAGAAATAGGAGCCCCGCATAGCGGGGCTCCGTCGACTACACTTTCTGGCCAATATAAAGTGTTTTGAGGTTAGGGCACCCCGAGTTAGATGAACGGCTAATTAAACTAGTTGGCTGCGACATATACTTATACAAAAACTGATTCGATTATACGCCTGAGATTTTCGTGCTCCCCCCCGATCCCCTCTATTGTTGGTGAATCATTTGGGTTAAAGATGAAGTTATAACAGTATGAAGTTTCCTGATATTTACTTATTCATTACAGAATTTAGGCTGAAAATTAGTAAATATGAAAATTATATCAAATGAAAATAGGTCAACTAAATGTTATATAATAAAAAGAGCATTACACAAATTGAAAATTATCTGAAATGAATGTTAAACTAAATGTAATTAGAGCAACAGAAGTTTAAATGAAATATAACATTACATGTCATGAAATTTGGTTATTTGGTTTTATAGCATATGAAAATTGTAACATCATCATCATCATCATCATCAGCCTATTAATGTTCCCACTACTGGGACACAGGCCTCCTCTCTATGAGAGGGAATGGGCTATAATCCACCACGCGGGCCCAGTGCGGGTTGGTAGATGTCACATGTCTTCGAATTTTTTGGTTCTAGGACATGCCGGTTTCCTCACGATGTTTTCCTTCATCGTTTTGAGAGCAGTGGTGATGAAATAAATTACACAAAGTAATGCGCCTGTCTGGGTTCGAACCCACGAGTTACTGTTCGTAAGTCGGGGCCACCACCACTGGGCCACCGCTGCTCCCAGCTGGGGCCACTACCATCGGGCCACCGCTGCTCTCCACTGCGCTCAATTGTAACATAATAAATGTTATTTCAAGTGATAATGTACTATTTGTTATTATACCATAATATTACACACCCCAATAAAGGGCTCATCATGAGGGTTTTAAAAGGCTATAACTATCCAAGTAACTAAAAAGTGTAAAATAAAAAATAAAAAATTAAAAAACCCGACTGCATAGAAAAAACTGAAAAGAATAAAACAAGTTCAGGAGACAGGACATATTGACTGCAACAGTCGGGACCCGTTAAATAATCTAGACTAAAATCATTACATCCAATATGGGTCCCGACTGTTGCAGTCAATATGTCCTGTCTCCTGAACTTGTTTTATTCTTTTCAGTTTTTTCTACGCAGTCGGGTTTTTTAATTTTTTTTTTTTATTTTTTTATTCACAATGTGTCTTGTTGCCTTTTAGCAAACTCTGATTGTTTTTGGATTAATTTCCAGTGAAATTAACGCAACGTACAGACCAGATATTTGGTCACATAATGGACCTGGCGCCGTAACGAGAGCAGTTCACAGAATGTGCAATACATCGGACGAAACAAAATGGTCGACTACCACTTGTCAAGGTTGGTGCTCTATCCTATAATAATATCATCGAAATAATATAGTGTTAAACTAGTATTTGCGTGAGTGCGCGAGCTGCGCGCAGCTCGCGTGTTGTCGTGTTCTTGAGAAGTATTCCTCACCATCATAAAATTTTGAGAATCCATAAGAATCCTTAAAATAATTGGAAAAACCGTTACAACACCCCTAAATCAGTATGAAAACCCTTAAGAATCCCTAAAACATTCTAAAAACCAATTTAAAAAAATATTACCTATAAAACTTATTAAAAAACTCAGACCGATTAAAAAAACACTACCTTATAGTTTGCTTGTCGTCGCCCTGAGTTACGCTTCACCCACTCAACCTTCGTTACGCTGCGGAGGTCGCCGGCTCGCTTCGCTCGCCACCTCCCCCCTTCGCTCCACTCGGTCTCGCAGGTTCGCTCCACTCAGAACCTACCTACCACCAGACAGGTTTCGACGCCTACTATAATATTTGTTCAAACACATAATCGCTATCTCTGACCGTTACGAAGTTATAGCTCTTTTATATTTAGGGGAGGTTGGGGAGGGGAGGATACCCTCCGTATACAAATTTAAACGCTCCTCAATAATAATTTATAGCAAAAATCAAAAAGCCGCTATGTGTCCTAGTTTCCGAGATACGATGGGGGGAGGGGTGAAGGGGGTAAGAGGGGTGAGTTTTGAAAATAAAATTTGACCAACTCTGGGCCCCCTTGAATGAATCTGAAAAAAAAAATGTTCCAAGTCTCTCAACTCCCGAGATTTGCCTAAAGGGGGTGAGAAGGGGGGCAAGGGGGGAAAATATGAAAACTGGTTTTTACTTTTCCGAGCCTCTTCTATACGAATCTGAAAAAAAATAGTTCCAAGTCTCTTAACTTCCGAGATCCGCCTTAAGGGGGTGAAAAGGGGGGCAAGGGGGGCAACTTTAAAAACTGGTTTTTACTTTCCCGAGCTTCCTCTATACGAATCTGAAAAAAAAAAAATCCAAGTCTCTTAACTTCCGAATAGAATAGAATAGAATAGAATCTTTATTTGCTTAGAATGCAGGTACATAAAAATAAGTTGTTGAATTAAATATAATAGGATCCATGTACATTCTGCCTTAGTCTAGCATGCAAATGTAATGAGATTTGCCGAGATTTGCCTTAAGGGGGTGAAAAGGGGGGCAAGGGGGGCAACTTTGAAAACTGGTTTTTACTTCTCCGAGCTTCCTCTATACGAATCCGTAAAAAACTAAAAATACGGGTCTCTTTGTTTCCGAGATACGATAGGGAGGGGGAGGAAGGGGGGTGAAAAGGGGGGCAAGGGGGGCAACTTTAAAAACTGGTTTTTACTTTCCCGAGCTTCCTCTATACGAATCTGAAAAAAAAAAACCAAGTCTTAACTTCCGAGATTTGCCTTAAGGGGGTGAAAAGGGGGGCAAGGGGGGCAACTTTGAAAACTGGTTTTTCTTTCCCGAGCCTCTTCTATACGAATCTGAAAAAAAAAATGTTCCAAGTCTCATAACCTCTGAGATCCGCCTAAAGGGTATAGTATTATGCTATACTTACGCTTCACATTCACCATTCATAATACTATTCATCATCCTTTTTATTTATTTATATTTCTACACTCAGCAAATCGATTTAAATGCGATTCTTTAACTTGGAAATAGCTGAAATAAAATATTATTATAATTTTCATGTTGTGATATTTACGTCAAGCGTCAAATTGTCAAACTCTCAGTTTCTGCTTAGTCTATGATATTTACTTTTTGGTTTGTAAAATTTAAATGATTTTTATCAATATGTGTTTAGCCATTATATTTTGTAGATTATTACGATTGTGTACTAAATAACTTAATATTAAATTATATTATAAAATTCTTTACGCACTCATGGATACGTCTTGGCCGACTACACTTGTCAGATGAGATGATGGCCACACTAAGAAAACTAAGATTTGAAAAAGGAAGACTACTTTGGGAGAAACGAGCTGACGGACGGCTGAAAGGTGAACTCTGGAATCTGATTTGAGGAGTATCAGAGAGCAGCTTGGTTTTGGCGGTGAGATTCTTAAACTGCCCAGGGGATCCAACGAAAGTTTCTCCTGGGACTTCTACTCCTGATGTTCGGAGGCTAACTACGTGCCTGTCCGTCTACTGGTCTCGCAGGGCTGTCCTATGTCTGGCCCTGAGTTCTGCACTGTCTTGCTGCTGAGCTGTCCTGGTGAACTCTGAGATCTGCGCTGCCGCCGTTTCTACTGCTTCAGAGCTCAACTTCAAGGTTACTCCGGTATCGACCTGCTACCCTGACGCCTGTTCCCGTTCTTACAGTGTGGTAAACTCATTATTGTCCATCTAAGTGCATAAACTTTAAAACTGAGTGCGTGCTAGGTAGTTTTTTATAACTAGCTGTATTTTTTATCTTTCCCCTCTATTAAAATTTAATTGAACAAGTCTGCTTATCCATTTATTTTAAATAGGAGCAAGTAGATCTGTTACAAATTGGCGCCCCCCGTAAAATCAACTCGAACCCACTCATTTATTTTCAAAATTCTAAAAAAACTAGCACTAGTATTTCTTTTTGGACTTCTTATTTGGCCTAGTCTTATGAATACTAACTAACTTATTTTTCTTCTTCAGCTCTCCTCTTAAAGACTCTTCTTCACCCCTACACACATACCGTTATCGAAAGATAATTGGCACCCTTTCGGCCTCTTGGGAGTGTTAATACAAATAGTTCACTATCCTCCTAAACACTTATTACATATATTTATACATATTTCATCTGGGAATCATACCGAAGTAAGTTTAGCATCGTGGACTCTCAAAATATTTTTCAACTTGTTATTTGTCATTGGTTGCTAGGTAACAGGCCATGAAGTATTATGGGCATGGAGTACTAGTCTATTTTCGCGGTGGCAAAACTAGGTACTAAAGTTTATCAAACTTTGCGGTGGCAATCATATGTACTAAACTTTATGCTTTAGTTCCGAATTTTACCACCAACACAAATAAGCTTTTCTTGGGTTACGATTTTTATCTTTCATTTAGCGTATTATTATTAAATCAGACCCTCTTGAGTTCTAACTCTTAAGAGTGTGAGTCTTGAACACTCTCTAGTCCACGCTCTCTAACATTTGAGTTTTCTTTAACTCAGACCCCTCTTGAGTAATTGATTTCATCAATTTTTATTTATCTTCTTTCAACATTAATTTCTTAATCATGGATAGAATTATTTTCTTTGAACTTTTAAACAAAGCTGAGCTTGAATATGAAATCAAAATAAGATTAGAAGAACCAAATGATACAGTAATACAGCTTAAAAAACAAATTCTTCAACTCGCACCTCGTTCTCCTTCTAAAGATATTTTAGACTCGATATTAGAAGTTAAAACTGATTTAGACGAACTTACCACTACTCTAAATTATATCGAATCAAAAATACAATCGTTAGAACAGGGTAACCAAAGACTAAACAAAAAAATTAAAACCTTTATTAATCATCTTTATTTTCGACTTGAGAGGATTGATATTGATTCAGATCCCTCAGAGGTGAATCGTTTATCTCAAACTAAAGAAAGATTTCTCACCTTAGAATCAAAATTTAATTCTTTAACAACTGTTTCCAACGACTTCAACTCTCAACCTATAGAAATCAACCGTCCTTCTTCGACTCATAACAGCCCCAATGACACAATGTTTCATACTATGCTTCCCGACATTCAGTCAAACTCTATTCCTAATAATTCCCTTAACGAATTAAAACGAATAAAATATGACGGAAACTCGTGTCCGCGTTCCTTTATACAGAAAATTCAGGAATTTAGTATTTCTAGGAATATTTCTCGAGACAAATTATTAGATCATGCGTTTGAATTATTAACTGATAACGCTTTACATTGGTATCGTTTCAAACGTGATTCTTTGTCATCATGGAGCGAACTTTGCGAAGCTTTGATTACAGACTTTGGCGGTTTTGATTATGACTATAAATTATTAGAAGCCATCAATAGTCGAACTCAAGGCAAAGATGAACCTATTGTTATTTTTGTTTCCATACTAACTGGCATGTTTTCCAGACTTTCAGAAAAACTAACGGAAACTAAAAAACTCCAAATTATTATTCGTAACATTCGACCTTGCTATTCACCTTACATCGCGAATAATAACATTAATTCTATTGATGCGCTTATTTCATGTTGTCGAAAATATGAAGAATTCTTTGATAAAGAGAAACATTTCAACGAACCTCAAACTACAAATAATCCTATAACTGTTGAATTTAACTATAAATCTACTAACTTAACGTCAAAGCCCTCAACTTCTGACGCGTTCCCTCCTAGAACAAATTTTAATCGTTTTAACAAAAAACTTAAAGTTAATACAATTAATAAAGTTAATTATAATGCTTTTTGTGTACGCTGCCGCACTAATGGTCATACACTAACTAATTGCTCTCAACCTCGTTCATTAATTATTTGTTTTAGGTGTGGTTTAAAAGATGTTAAATTTACCGACTGTCCTAACTGTAATAAAACTAACAACTCAAAAAACTAAACAACGACTTGGGTAATAAAAACTTTAATCAATCAGACTGGCATGATTGGTTACAAACTATAAAAAATTTCTTTCATTGTTACAAAATAACTTCACTATACGATAGTGAAAAAGATTTTAATCGTCCTTTTATTGATATTTCTATCAATGACAAAATGTTTTCCGGCTTACTAGATAGCGGTAGTTCTATTACAATACTTGGTAATAACTCTCACCTAGAAATTTTAAAATTAGGCTTCACGTTATCCAAGTCTTTTTCAATGGCGATTACTACTGCCAGTAATCATAAAAGTAAATCCCTTGGCTCAATTGATATTCCGATTAGATACAATAATCAAACTCATCTAATCCAAGCCTTCGTATTTCCTAATTTATCTCCTTCAATCATTTTAGGAGTCGACTTTTGGAAAAAGTTTAATCTTATTCCACACATACTTTCTTCGGCTTTTAAAGCAAATACTAAATGTTCAGTGGTCACTAAAACTACTAAACAAATACTTCCTTACAATCATCTCTCGTTAGAGCAAAAGACTATCGCTGATGATATGATTAAACGATTTAAAGCTATATCCTTCGAAAGTAGAGGAGTACTGGGTCGCACTCATCTTATTAGTCACCATATTGATACAGGTGACACTCCTCCAATTAAACAACGATGTTATCGTCTTTCCCCTGTAAAACAAAAAGCTCTCATTATAGAAGTCGATAAAATGTTAGAATGGGGCGTTATTGAAAAATGCGAAAGCCCTTGGCTTTCTCCGGTTATTATTACACCTAAAAAGAATGGTGAATGGCGATTCTGTGTTGATAGTCGTAAACTAAATTCAGTTACTCGTAGAGACGCGTACAGCCTACCGTTTGTTAATGAAATTTTAGATAACCTTAAAAACGCTAAATTTCTTTCAAGCATCGATATTGCTAAAGCGTTTTGGGAAATCCCTTTAAAAGAAGAAGCGGATAAAGATAAAACAGCTTTTTATGTCCCTGGTCGTGGCATGTATCGCTTTGTTATCATGCCTTTTGGTTTAACTAATGCTCCAGCTACTCAGCAAAGACTTATGGACATGCTTTTTACTCCTGATTTTGATAATAAGGTCTTTTGTTACCTTGATGATATAATAATCATCTCTGAATCATTCGAAGAGCATATCTCTTATCTAGTTAAAGTTCTTGATAAATTAACGTTTGCTAGATTAACAATTAACTTCGATAAAAGTCAATTCTTTAAAAATGAACTTAAATACTTAGGGTACATAGTAGATGAAAATGGTTTAAGGTCAGATCCGACTAAAATTAAAGCAATACTCGAATTCCCTACTCCCACTTCTCGTAAAGAAGTAAGAAAATTTATTGGAACTTGTAGTTGGTTTCGACGTTTTATTCCCAACTTCAGCACAATTGCAACTCCACTTAATAAATTAACTTCTTCCGGTAAAAACGCCCCTAAATTCATTTGGGATAAAGATGCTACTCTGGCTTTTAATAAACTAAAAGAAGCTCTTGTTGCTACTCCTATACTTGCTTGTCCTGACTACGATCTCCCTTTCTCTGTACATTGTGATGCTTCTAACTTTGCCATTGGAGGTATGTTAACAAAAGTAAAAGACGACAAAGAAGTAGTTATAGCTTATATGAGCAAATCTCTTAATAAAAATGAACGAAATTACTCAACTACAGAAAGAGAAACTCTTGCGGTCATTTCAGCTTTAGAACATTGGCGTTGTTATATCGATAATGGTAAACAATTCACTGTTTATACAGACCACGCAGCACTTAAATGGTTTCTTAAATTATCCAATCCATCTGGTAGACTCGCGCGGTGGGCTCTTAGGTTGTCATCTTTTAATTTTATTCTAAAACACAAAAGAGGTAAAGACAATTTAGTCCCTGATTTACTCTCTCGTAATTCTAATTCATATCCACTTGGCGTTAATCCTGTCACACTTGATCCCCAACCTATATCTCCAGCATTAGAACACTATAACAAACTACTTTTAGAATGTCGTAGCAATCCTGATCAATATCCCAATTATACTATTCGTGAAAATAAATTATTTCGCTATACTCAATCTCCTCACGCGTTAACTGAAGATTTCGCGTGGAAAGAAGTTCCTCATCCTAATCTCCGGGAAACCCTTGTTAAAGATAATCATGGGTCTCCAGATCAACCTCATCTAGGAATCTTTAAAACTTATAAAAAATTATCACTTCTATATTACTGGCCAGCTATGTTTAAGGATATCGCTAAAATAATTTCTATCTGTGATAATTGCTTAACATACAAACACGCAAATCACTCTCCCTTTGGCCTTATGGGTAAACCAAAAATTTGTTCCAGGCCCTTTCAAACAATTTCTTTGGATCTAATGGGTCCTCTACCAATGACTAGACGTAGAAATCAATTTATCCTAGTGGTTAATTGTTGTTTTACTAAATATTCGCTGATTTTTCCACTAAAACGAGCTACTAGTGCTAACATCATCTCTAACTTGGAAAATTTTGTTTTTCTGGTTCATGGAGTACCTCAAACTATTATTATGGACAATGGATCGCAATTTCAATCCCATGAATTTCACAACTTTCTGGGCAGATATAATATACCTTACATATTTTTCTCTCCTCACTATTGCCCCCAAGTTAATCCTACGGAAAGATACAATCGTACTATAATCACAGCTTTGTCATCTTTGGTTGGTGATGACCATAGATCTTGGGACATCCACCTTCCTAAAGTTCAATATGCTATGAACAGCACAACTAATATTACCACTGGTTTCTCTCCTAACTTTTTGCTCTTCGGACGAGAAACAGTTAGTTCTGGCTCACTTTATACACCAACTAATAATCTTGATGAAATCGTTTTTCTACCTAGGGACATCTATGCTACTAACATAGGTTTATTGTCTGCAACTTTCGATAAAGTTCAGATAGCCCTCCATATTGCTCATGCTCGTAACTCTTCTCGTTACAACGAAACTCGTACCTTTAAAGAATATAACGTTGGAGATACAGTCTGGCGTAAAAACTATACAATTAGTCATGCGGGTAATTATTTTAGCTCTAAACTAGCGCCGAAATATGTAAAATCAACTATTTTACAAAAGCTATCACCATTAGTATATATATTAGAAGATCAACGTGGCAATCGAGCCAAATACCATATTAAAGACTTTAAAATATAATTTATACAATTAAGTAAAAAAAAAATATCATCTATATTCATAACTCATCCCTTTCTTCTTTCCTTCCTCTATGATAGAGTTCTTTTTGATTCATTAAAACTCTATTTATTTATTTTTTAATTCATTCATCGGTTCTTAAACCATTAAAAGGTCAATTTTAATCCTCCCTTAGATCTATTTTTAATTTCTTTTCTACAAGTTAGTATGTTTAATTTGGTTCTTACTATCGACTCTAACAGTTGATTAGGGGCGGATTACTACTCCATTAAAAAAATAAGCCCTTGTTAACTATCGACTCTAAAAGTCAACTTAATATCAACTAAAGTTGATTAGGAGCGGATGACAACTCCGTTAAAATCTTTCTATTTTCATCTCATTGGTGGTTTTAGACGCGAGAGGATTACAACTCCTAAAATAAGCCTTAAAGTTATTGATTTATCAGGTTGAGTAGTGATCATTGAATGTGAATCCTACCTGACCTAACTTCGTAAGATGTCGGTGTGTTTGTATGAGTTATGTAAGTTTTGTGAATGCTGTAATACTTTAACCTTAGCAAAATTTTTGTTCTAGGCCAAAAATTTTCTCGGGGTCGTTGGGGAAATATAGTATTATGCTATACTTACGCTTCATATTCACCATTCATAATACTATTCATCATCCTTTTTATTTATTTATATTTCTACACTCAGCAAATCGATTTAAATGCGATTCTTTAACTTGGAAATAGCTGAAATAAAATATTATTATAATTTTCATGTTGTGATATTTACGTCAAGCGTCAAATTGTCAAACTCTCAGTTTCTGCTTAGTCTATGATATTTACTTTTTGGTTTGTAAAATTTAAATGATTTTTATCAATATGTGTTTAGCCATTATATTTTGTAGATTATTACGATTGTGTACTAAATAACTTAATATTAAATTATATTATAAAATTCTTTACGCACTCATGGATACGTCTTGGCCGACTACACTTGTCAGATGAGATGATGGCCACACTAAGAAAACTAAGATTTGAAAAAGGAAGACTACTTTGGGAGAAACGAGCTGACGGACGGCTGAAAGGTGAACTCTGGAATCTGATTTGAGGAGTATCAGAGAGCAGCTTGGTTTTGGCGGTGAGATTCTTAAACTGCCCAGGGGATCCAACGAAAGTTTCTCCTGGGACTTCTACTCCTGATGTTCGGAGGCTAACTACGTGCCTGTCCGTCTACTGGTCTCGCAGGGCTGTCCTATGTCTGGCCCTGAGTTCTGCACTGTCTTGCTGCTGAGCTGTCCTGGTGAACTCTGAGATCTGCGCTGCCGCCGTTTCTACTGCTTCAGAGCTCAACTTCAAGGTTACTCCGGTATCGACCTGCTACCCTGACGCCTGTTCCCGTTCTTACAGTGTGGTAAACTCATTATTGTCCATCTAAGTGCATAAACTTTAAAACTGAGTGCGTGCTAGGTAGTTTTTTATAACTAGCTGTATTTTTTATCTTTCCCCTCTATTAAAATTTAATTGAACAAGTCTGCTTATCCATTTATTTTAAATAGGAGCAAGTAGATCTGTTACAAATTGGTGCCCCCCGTAAAATCAACTCGAACCCACTCATTTATTTTCAAAATTCTAAAAAAACTAGCACTAGTATTTCTTTTTGGACTTCTTATTTGGCCTAGTCTTATGAATACTAACTAACTTATTTTTCTTCTTCAGCTCTCCTCTTAAAGACTCTTCTTCACCCCTACACACATACCGTTATCGAAAGATAATTGGCACCCTTTCGGCCTCTTGGGAGTGTTAATACAAATAGTTCACTATCCTCCTAAACACTTATTACATATTTTTATACATATTTCATCTGGGAATCATACCGAAGTAAGTTTAGCATCGTGGACTCTCAAAATATTTTTCAACTTGTTATTTGTCATTGGTTGCTAGGTAACAGGCCATGAAGTATTATGGGCATGGAGTACTAGTCTATTTTCGCGGTGGCAAAACTAGGTACTAAAGTTTATCAAACTTTGCGGTGGCAATCATATGTACTAAACTTTATGCTTTAGTTCCGAATTTTACCACCAACACAAATAAGCTTTTCTTGGGTTACGATTTTTATCTTTCATTTAGCGTATTATTATTAAATCAGACCCTCTTGAGTTCTAACTCTTAAGAGTGTGAGTCTTGAACACTCTCTAGTCCACGCTCTCTAACATTTGAGTTTTCTTTAACTCAGACCCCTCTTGAGTAATTGATTTCATCAATTTTTATTTATCTTCTTTCAACATTAATTTCTTAATCATGGATAGAATTATTTTCTTTGAACTTTTAAACAAAGCTGAGCTTGAATATGAAATCAAAATAAGATTAGAAGAACCAAATGATACAGTAATACAGCTTAAAAAACAAATTCTTCAACTCGCACCTCGTTCTCCTTCTAAAGATATTTTAGACTCGATATTAGAAGTTAAAACTGATTTAGACGAACTTACCACTACTCTAAATTATATCGAATCAAAAATACAATCGTTAGAACAGGGTAACCAAAGACTAAACAAAAAAATTAAAACCTTTATTAATCATCTTTATTTTCGACTTGAGAGGATTGATATTGATTCAGATCCCTCAGAGGTGAATCGTTTATCTCAAACTAAAGAAAGATTTCTCACCTTAGAATCAAAATTTAATTCTTTAACAACTGTTTCCAACGACTTCAACTCTCAACCTATAGAAATCAACCGTCCTTCTTCGACTCATAACAGCCCCAATGACACAATGTTTCATACTATGCTTCCCGACATTCAGTCAAACTCTATTCCTAATAATTCCCTTAACGAATTAAAACGAATAAAATATGACGGAAACTCGTGTCCGCGTTCCTTTATACAGAAAATTCAGGAATTTAGTATTTCTAGGAATATTTCTCGAGACAAATTATTAGATCATGCGTTTGAATTATTAACTGATAACGCTTTACATTGGTATCGTTTCAAACGTGATTCTTTGTCATCATGGAGCGAACTTTGCGAAGCTTTGATTACAGACTTTGGCGGTTTTGATTATGACTATAAATTATTAGAAGCCATCAATAGTCGAACTCAAGGCAAAGATGAACCTATTGTTATTTTTGTTTCCATACTAACTGGCATGTTTTCCAGACTTTCAGAAAAACTAACGGAAACTAAAAAACTCCAAATTATTATTCGTAACATTCGACCTTGCTATTCACCTTACATCGCGAATAATAACATTAATTCTATTGATGCGCTTATTTCATGTTGTCGAAAATATGAAGAATTCTTTGATAAAGAGAAACATTTCAACGAACCTCAAACTACAAATAATCCTATAACTGTTGAATTTAACTATAAATCTACTAACTTAACGTCAAAGCCCTCAACTTCTGACGCGTTCCCTCCTAGAACAAATTTTAATCGTTTTAACAATAAACTTAAAGTTAATACAATTAATAAAGTTAATTATAATGCTTTTTGTGTACGCTGCCGCACTAATGGTCATACACTAACTAATTGCTCTCAACCTCGTTCATTAATTATTTGTTTTAGGTGTGGTTTAAAAGATGTTAAATTTACCGACTGTCCTAACTGTAATAAAACTAACAACTCAAAAAACTAAACAACGACTTGGGTAATAAAAACTTTAATCAATCAGACTGGCATGATTGGTTACAAACTATAAAAAATTTCTTTCATTGTTACAAAATAACTTCACTATACGATAGTGAAAAAGATTTTAATCGTCCTTTTATTGATATTTCTATCAATGACAAAATGTTTTCCGGCTTACTAGATAGCGGTAGTTCTATTACAATACTTGGTAATAACTCTCACCTAGAAATTTTAAAATTAGGCTTCACGTTATCCAAGTCTTTTTCAATGGCGATTACTACTGCCAGTAATCATAAAAGTAAATCCCTTGGCTCAATTGATATTCCGATTAGATACAATAATCAAACTCATCTAATCCAAGCCTTCGTATTTCCTAATTTATCTCCTTCAATCATTTTAGGAGTCGACTTTTGGAAAAAGTTTAATCTTATTCCACACATACTTTCTTCGGCTTTTAAAGCAAATACTAAATGTTCAGTGGTCACTAAAACTACTAAACAAATACTTCCTTACAATCATCTCTCGTTAGAGCAAAAGACTATCGCTGATGATATGATTAAACGATTTAAAGCTATATCCTTCGAAAGTAGAGGAGTACTGGGTCGCACTCATCTTATTAGTCACCATATTGATACAGGTGACACTCCTCCAATTAAACAACGATGTTATCGTCTTTCCCCTGTAAAACAAAAAGCTCTCATTATAGAAGTCGATAAAATGTTAGAATGGGGCGTTATTGAAAAATGCGAAAGCCCTTGGCTTTCTCCGGTTATTATTACACCTAAAAAGAATGGTGAATGGCGATTCTGTGTTGATAGTCGTAAACTAAATTCAGTTACTCGTAGAGACGCGTACAGCCTACCGTTTGTTAATGAAATTTTAGATAACCTTAAAAACGCTAAATTTCTTTCAAGCATCGATATTGCTAAAGCGTTTTGGGAAATCCCTTTAAAAGAAGAAGCGGATAAAGATAAAACAGCTTTTTATGTCCCTGGTCGTGGCATGTATCGCTTTGTTATCATGCCTTTTGGTTTAACTAATGCTCCAGCTACTCAGCAAAGACTTATGGACATGCTTTTTACTCCTGATTTTGATAATAAGGTCTTTTGTTACCTTGATGATATAATAATCATCTCTGAATCATTCGAAGAGCATATCTCTTATCTAGTTAAAGTTCTTGATAAATTAACGTTTGCTAGATTAACAATTAACTTCGATAAAAGTCAATTCTTTAAAAATGAACTTAAATACTTAGGGTACATAGTAGATGAAAATGGTTTAAGGTCAGATCCGACTAAAATTAAAGCAATACTCGAATTCCCTACTCCCACTTCTCGTAAAGAAGTAAGAAAATTTATTGGAACTTGTAGTTGGTTTCGACGTTTTATTCCCAACTTCAGCACAATTGCAACTCCACTTAATAAATTAACTTCTTCCGGTAAAAACGCCCCTAAATTCATTTGGGATAAAGATGCTACTCTGGCTTTTAATAAACTAAAAGAAGCTCTTGTTGCTACTCCTATACTTGCTTGTCCTGACTACGATCTCCCTTTCTCTGTACATTGTGATGCTTCTAACTTTGCCATTGGAGGTATGTTAACAAAAGTAAAAGACGACAAAGAAGTAGTTATAGCTTATATGAGCAAATCTCTTAATAAAAATGAACGAAATTACTCAACTACAGAAAGAGAAACTCTTGCGGTCATTTCAGCTTTAGAACATTGGCGTTGTTATATCGATAATGGTAAACAATTCACTGTTTATACAGACCACGCAGCACTTAAATGGTTTCTTAAATTATCCAATCCATCTGGTAGACTCGCGCGGTGGGCTCTTAGGTTGTCATCTTTTAATTTTATTCTAAAACACAAAAGAGGTAAAGACAATTTAGTCCCTGATTTACTCTCTCGTAATTCTAATTCATATCCACTTGGCGTTAATCCTGTCACACTTGATCCCCAACCTATATCTCCAGCATTAGAACACTATAACAAACTACTTTTAGAATGTCGTAGCAATCCTGATCAATATCCCAATTATACTATTCGTGAAAATAAATTATTTCGCTATACTCAATCTCCTCACGCGTTAACTGAAGATTTCGCGTGGAAAGAAGTTCCTCATCCTAATCTCCGGGAAACCCTTGTTAAAGATAATCATGGGTCTCCAGATCAACCTCATCTAGGAATCTTTAAAACTTATAAAAAATTATCACTTCTATATTACTGGCCAGCTATGTTTAAGGATATCGCTAAAATAATTTCTATCTGTGATAATTGCTTAACATACAAACACGCAAATCACTCTCCCTTTGGCCTTATGGGTAAACCAAAAATTTGTTCCAGGCCCTTTCAAACAATTTCTTTGGATCTAATGGGTCCTCTACCAATGACTAGACGTAGAAATCAATTTATCCTAGTGGTTAATTGTTGTTTTACTAAATATTCGCTGATTTTTCCACTAAAACGAGCTACTAGTGCTAACATCATCTCTAACTTGGAAAATTTTGTTTTTCTGGTTCATGGAGTACCTCAAACTATTATTATGGACAATGGATCGCAATTTCAATCCCATGAATTTCACAACTTTCTGGGCAGATATAATATACCTTACATATTTTTCTCTCCTCACTATTGCCCCCAAGTTAATCCTACGGAAAGATACAATCGTACTATAATCACAGCTTTGTCATCTTTGGTTGGTGATGACCATAGATCTTGGGACATCCACCTTCCTAAAGTTCAATATGCTATGAACAGCACAACTAATATTACCACTGGTTTCTCTCCTAACTTTTTGCTCTTCGGACGAGAAACAGTTAGTTCTGGCTCACTTTATACACCAACTAATAATCTTGATGAAATCGTTTTTCTACCTAGGGACATCTATGCTACTAACATAGGTTTATTGTCTGCAACTTTCGATAAAGTTCAGATAGCCCTCCATATTGCTCATGCTCGTAACTCTTCTCGTTACAACGAAACTCGTACCTTTAAAGAATATAACGTTGGAGATACAGTCTGGCGTAAAAACTATACAATTAGTCATGCGGGTAATTATTTTAGCTCTAAACTAGCGCCGAAATATGTAAAATCAACTATTTTACAAAAGCTATCACCATTAGTATATATATTAGAAGATCAACGTGGCAATCGAGCCAAATACCATATTAAAGACTTTAAAATATAATTTATACAATTAAGTAAAAAAAAAATATCATCTATATTCATAACTCATCCCTTTCTTCTTTCCTTCCTCTATGATAGAGTTCTTTTTGATTCATTAAAACTCTATTTATTTATTTTTTAATTCATTCATCGGTTCTTAAACCATTAAAAGGTCAATTTTAATCCTCCCTTAGATCTATTTTTAATTTCTTTTCTACAAGTTAGTATGTTTAATTTGGTTCTTACTATCGACTCTAACAGTTGATTAGGGGCGGATTACTACTCCATTAAAAAAATAAGCCCTTGTTAACTATCGACTCTAAAAGTCAACTTAATATCAACTAAAGTTGATTAGGAGCGGATGACAACTCCGTTAAAATCTTTCTATTTTCATCTCATTGGTGGTTTTAGACGCGAGAGGATTACAACTCCTAAAATAAGCCTTAAAGTTATTGATTTATCAGGTTGAGTAGTGATCATTGAATGTGAATCCTACCTGACCTAACTTCGTAAGATGTCGGTGTGTTTGTATGAGTTATGTAAGTTTTGTGAATGCTGTAATACTTTAACCTTAGCAAAATTTTTGTTCTAGGCCAAAAATTTTCTCGGGGTCGTTGGGGAAATATAGTATTATGCTATACTTACGCTTCATATTCACCATTCATAATACTATTCATCATCCTTTTTATTTATTTATATTTCTACACTCAGCAAATCGATTTAAATGCGATTCTTTAACTTGGAAATAGCTGAAATAAAATATTATTATAATTTTCATGTTGTGATATTTACGTCAAGCGTCAAATTGTCAAACTCTCAGTTTCTGCTTAGTCTATGATATTTACTTTTTGGTTTGTAAAATTTAAATGATTTTTATCAATATGTGTTTAGCCATTATATTTTGTAGATTATTACGATTGTGTACTAAATAACTTAATATTAAATTATATTATAAAATTCTTTACGCACTCATGGATACGTCTTGGCCGACTACACTTGTCAGATGAGATGATGGCCACACTAAGAAAACTAAGATTTGAAAAAGGAAGACTACTTTGGGAGAAACGAGCTGACGGACGGCTGAAAGGTGAACTCTGGAATCTGATTTGAGGAGTATCAGAGAGCAGCTTGGTTTTGGCGGTGAGATTCTTAAACTGCCCAGGGGATCCAACGAAAGTTTCTCCTGGGACTTCTACTCCTGATGTTCGGAGGCTAACTACGTGCCTGTCCGTCTACTGGTCTCGCAGGGCTGTCCTATGTCTGGCCCTGAGTTCTGCACTGTCTTGCTGCTGAGCTGTCCTGGTGAACTCTGAGATCTGCGCTGCCGCCGTTTCTACTGCTTCAGAGCTCAACTTCAAGGTTACTCCGGTATCGACCTGCTACCCTGACGCCTGTTCCCGTTCTTACAGTGTGGTAAACTCATTATTGTCCATCTAAGTGCATAAACTTTAAAACTGAGTGCGTGCTAGGTAGTTTTTTATAACTAGCTGTATTTTTTATCTTTCCCCTCTATTAAAATTTAATTGAACAAGTCTGCTTATCCATTTATTTTAAATAGGAGCAAGTAGATCTGTTACAAATTGGCGCCCCCCGTAAAATCAACTCGAACCCACTCATTTATTTTCAAAATTCTAAAAAAACTAGCACTAGTATTTCTTTTTGGACTTCTTATTTGGCCTAGTCTTATGAATACTAACTAACTTATTTTTCTTCTTCAGCTCTCCTCTTAAAGACTCTTCTTCACCCCTACACACATACCGTTATCGAAAGATAATTGGCACCCTTTCGGCCTCTTGGGAGTGTTAATACAAATAGTTCACTATCCTCCTAAACACTTATTACATATATTTATACATATTTCATCTGGGAATCATACCGAAGTAAGTTTAGCATCGTGGACTCTCAAAATATTTTTCAACTTGTTATTTGTCATTGGTTGCTAGGTAACAGGCCATGAAGTATTATGGGCATGGAGTACTAGTCTATTTTCGCGGTGGCAAAACTAGGTACTAAAGTTTATCAAACTTTGCGGTGGCAATCATATGTACTAAACTTTATGCTTTAGTTCCGAATTTTACCACCAACACAAATAAGCTTTTCTTGGGTTACGATTTTTATCTTTCATTTAGCGTATTATTATTAAATCAGACCCTCTTGAGTTCTAACTCTTAAGAGTGTGAGTCTTGAACACTCTCTAGTCCACGCTCTCTAACATTTGAGTTTTCTTTAACTCAGACCCCTCTTGAGTAATTGATTTCATCAATTTTTATTTATCTTCTTTCAACATTAATTTCTTAATCATGGATAGAATTATTTTCTTTGAACTTTTAAACAAAGCTGAGCTTGAATATGAAATCAAAATAAGATTAGAAGAACCAAATGATACAGTAATACAGCTTAAAAAACAAATTCTTCAACTCGCACCTCGTTCTCCTTCTAAAGATATTTTAGACTCGATATTAGAAGTTAAAACTGATTTAGACGAACTTACCACTACTCTAAATTATATCGAATCAAAAATACAATCGTTAGAACAGGGTAACCAAAGACTAAACAAAAAAATTAAAACCTTTATTAATCATCTTTATTTTCGACTTGAGAGGATTGATATTGATTCAGATCCCTCAGAGGTGAATCGTTTATCTCAAACTAAAGAAAGATTTCTCACCTTAGAATCAAAATTTAATTCTTTAACAACTGTTTCCAACGACTTCAACTCTCAACCTATAGAAATCAACCGTCCTTCTTCGACTCATAACAGCCCCAATGACACAATGTTTCATACTATGCTTCCCGACATTCAGTCAAACTCTATTCCTAATAATTCCCTTAACGAATTAAAACGAATAAAATATGACGGAAACTCGTGTCCGCGTTCCTTTATACAGAAAATTCAGGAATTTAGTATTTCTAGGAATATTTCTCGAGACAAATTATTAGATCATGCGTTTGAATTATTAACTGATAACGCTTTACATTGGTATCGTTTCAAACGTGATTCTTTGTCATCATGGAGCGAACTTTGCGAAGCTTTGATTACAGACTTTGGCGGTTTTGATTATGACTATAAATTATTAGAAGCCATCAATAGTCGAACTCAAGGCAAAGATGAACCTATTGTTATTTTTGTTTCCATACTAACTGGCATGTTTTCCAGACTTTCAGAAAAACTAACGGAAACTAAAAAACTCCAAATTATTATTCGTAACATTCGACCTTGCTATTCACCTTACATCGCGAATAATAACATTAATTCTATTGATGCGCTTATTTCATGTTGTCGAAAATATGAAGAATTCTTTGATAAAGAGAAACATTTCAACGAACCTCAAACTACAAATAATCCTATAACTGTTGAATTTAACTATAAATCTACTAACTTAACGTCAAAGCCCTCAACTTCTGACGCGTTCCCTCCTAGAACAAATTTTAATCGTTTTAACAATAAACTTAAAGTTAATACAATTAATAAAGTTAATTATAATGCTTTTTGTGTACGCTGCCGCACTAATGGTCATACACTAACTAATTGCTCTCAACCTCGTTCATTAATTATTTGTTTTAGGTGTGGTTTAAAAGATGTTAAATTTACCGACTGTCCTAACTGTAATAAAACTAACAACTCAAAAAACTAAACAACGACTTGGGTAATAAAAACTTTAATCAATCAGACTGGCATGATTGGTTACAAACTATAAAAAATTTCTTTCATTGTTACAAAATAACTTCACTATACGATAGTGAAAAAGATTTTAATCGTCCTTTTATTGATATTTCTATCAATGACAAAATGTTTTCCGGCTTACTAGATAGCGGTAGTTCTATTACAATACTTGGTAATAACTCTCACCTAGAAATTTTAAAATTAGGCTTCACGTTATCCAAGTCTTTTTCAATGGCGATTACTACTGCCAGTAATCATAAAAGTAAATCCCTTGGCTCAATTGATATTCCGATTAGATACAATAATCAAACTCATCTAATCCAAGCCTTCGTATTTCCTAATTTATCTCCTTCAATCATTTTAGGAGTCGACTTTTGGAAAAAGTTTAATCTTATTCCACACATACTTTCTTCGGCTTTTAAAGCAAATACTAAATGTTCAGTGGTCACTAAAACTACTAAACAAATACTTCCTTACAATCATCTCTCGTTAGAGCAAAAGACTATCGCTGATGATATGATTAAACGATTTAAAGCTATATCCTTCGAAAGTAGAGGAGTACTGGGTCGCACTCATCTTATTAGTCACCATATTGATACAGGTGACACTCCTCCAATTAAACAACGATGTTATCGTCTTTCCCCTGTAAAACAAAAAGCTCTCATTATAGAAGTCGATAAAATGTTAGAATGGGGCGTTATTGAAAAATGCGAAAGCCCTTGGCTTTCTCCGGTTATTATTACACCTAAAAAGAATGGTGAATGGCGATTCTGTGTTGATAGTCGTAAACTAAATTCAGTTACTCGTAGAGACGCGTACAGCCTACCGTTTGTTAATGAAATTTTAGATAACCTTAAAAACGCTAAATTTCTTTCAAGCATCGATATTGCTAAAGCGTTTTGGGAAATCCCTTTAAAAGAAGAAGCGGATAAAGATAAAACAGCTTTTTATGTCCCTGGTCGTGGCATGTATCGCTTTGTTATCATGCCTTTTGGTTTAACTAATGCTCCAGCTACTCAGCAAAGACTTATGGACATGCTTTTTACTCCTGATTTTGATAATAAGGTCTTTTGTTACCTTGATGATATAATAATCATCTCTGAATCATTCGAAGAGCATATCTCTTATCTAGTTAAAGTTCTTGATAAATTAACGTTTGCTAGATTAACAATTAACTTCGATAAAAGTCAATTCTTTAAAAATGAACTTAAATACTTAGGGTACATAGTAGATGAAAATGGTTTAAGGTCAGATCCGACTAAAATTAAAGCAATACTCGAATTCCCTACTCCCACTTCTCGTAAAGAAGTAAGAAAATTTATTGGAACTTGTAGTTGGTTTCGACGTTTTATTCCCAACTTCAGCACAATTGCAACTCCACTTAATAAATTAACTTCTTCCGGTAAAAACGCCCCTAAATTCATTTGGGATAAAGATGCTACTCTGGCTTTTAATAAACTAAAAGAAGCTCTTGTTGCTACTCCTATACTTGCTTGTCCTGACTACGATCTCCCTTTCTCTGTACATTGTGATGCTTCTAACTTTGCCATTGGAGGTATGTTAACAAAAGTAAAAGACGACAAAGAAGTAGTTATAGCTTATATGAGCAAATCTCTTAATAAAAATGAACGAAATTACTCAACTACAGAAAGAGAAACTCTTGCGGTCATTTCAGCTTTAGAACATTGGCGTTGTTATATCGATAATGGTAAACAATTCACTGTTTATACAGACCACGCAGCACTTAAATGGTTTCTTAAATTATCCAATCCATCTGGTAGACTCGCGCGGTGGGCTCTTAGGTTGTCATCTTTTAATTTTATTCTAAAACACAAAAGAGGTAAAGACAATTTAGTCCCTGATTTACTCTCTCGTAATTCTAATTCATATCCACTTGGCGTTAATCCTGTCACACTTGATCCCCAACCTATATCTCCAGCATTAGAACACTATAACAAACTACTTTTAGAATGTCGTAGCAATCCTGATCAATATCCCAATTATACTATTCGTGAAAATAAATTATTTCGCTATACTCAATCTCCTCACGCGTTAACTGAAGATTTCGCGTGGAAAGAAGTTCCTCATCCTAATCTCCGGGAAACCCTTGTTAAAGATAATCATGGGTCTCCAGATCAACCTCATCTAGGAATCTTTAAAACTTATAAAAAATTATCACTTCTATATTACTGGCCAGCTATGTTTAAGGATATCGCTAAAATAATTTCTATCTGTGATAATTGCTTAACATACAAACACGCAAATCACTCTCCCTTTGGCCTTATGGGTAAACCAAAAATTTGTTCCAGGCCCTTTCAAACAATTTCTTTGGATCTAATGGGTCCTCTACCAATGACTAGACGTAGAAATCAATTTATCCTAGTGGTTAATTGTTGTTTTACTAAATATTCGCTGATTTTTCCACTAAAACGAGCTACTAGTGCTAACATCATCTCTAACTTGGAAAATTTTGTTTTTCTGGTTCATGGAGTACCTCAAACTATTATTATGGACAATGGATCGCAATTTCAATCCCATGAATTTCACAACTTTCTGGGCAGATATAATATACCTTACATATTTTTCTCTCCTCACTATTGCCCCCAAGTTAATCCTACGGAAAGATACAATCGTACTATAATCACAGCTTTGTCATCTTTGGTTGGTGATGACCATAGATCTTGGGACATCCACCTTCCTAAAGTTCAATATGCTATGAACAGCACAACTAATATTACCACTGGTTTCTCTCCTAACTTTTTGCTCTTCGGACGAGAAACAGTTAGTTCTGGCTCACTTTATACACCAACTAATAATCTTGATGAAATCGTTTTTCTACCTAGGGACATCTATGCTACTAACATAGGTTTATTGTCTGCAACTTTCGATAAAGTTCAGATAGCCCTCCATATTGCTCATGCTCGTAACTCTTCTCGTTACAACGAAACTCGTACCTTTAAAGAATATAACGTTGGAGATACAGTCTGGCGTAAAAACTATACAATTAGTCATGCGGGTAATTATTTTAGCTCTAAACTAGCGCCGAAATATGTAAAATCAACTATTTTACAAAAGCTATCACCATTAGTATATATATTAGAAGATCAACGTGGCAATCGAGCCAAATACCATATTAAAGACTTTAAAATATAATTTATACAATTAAGTAAAAAAAAAATATCATCTATATTCATAACTCATCCCTTTCTTCTTTCCTTCCTCTATGATAGAGTTCTTTTTGATTCATTAAAACTCTATTTATTTATTTTTTAATTCATTCATCGGTTCTTAAACCATTAAAAGGTCAATTTTAATCCTCCCTTAGATCTATTTTTAATTTCTTTTCTACAAGTTAGTATGTTTAATTTGGTTCTTACTATCGACTCTAACAGTTGATTAGGGGCGGATTACTACTCCATTAAAAAAATAAGCCCTTGTTAACTATCGACTCTAAAAGTCAACTTAATATCAACTAAAGTTGATTAGGAGCGGATGACAACTCCGTTAAAATCTTTCTATTTTCATCTCATTGGTGGTTTTAGACGCGAGAGGATTACAACTCCTAAAATAAGCCTTAAAGTTATTGATTTATCAGGTTGAGTAGTGATCATTGAATGTGAATCCTACCTGACCTAACTTCGTAAGATGTCGGTGTGTTTGTATGAGTTATGTAAGTTTTGTGAATGCTGTAATACTTTAACCTTAGCAAAATTTTTGTTCTAGGCCAAAAATTTTCTCGGGGTCGTTGGGGAAATATAGTATTATGCTATACTTACGCTTCATATTCACCATTCATAATACTATTCATCATCCTTTTTATTTATTTATATTTCTACACTCAGCAAATCGATTTAAATGCGATTCTTTAACTTGGAAATAGCTGAAATAAAATATTATTATAATTTTCATGTTGTGATATTTACGTCAAGCGTCAAATTGTCAAACTCTCAGTTTCTGCTTAGTCTATGATATTTACTTTTTGGTTTGTAAAATTTAAATGATTTTTATCAATATGTGTTTAGCCATTATATTTTGTAGATTATTACGATTGTGTACTAAATAACTTAATATTAAATTATATTATAAAATTCTTTACGCACTCATGGATACGTCTTGGCCGACTACACTTGTCAGATGAGATGATGGCCACACTAAGAAAACTAAGATTTGAAAAAGGAAGACTACTTTGGGAGAAACGAGCTGACGGACGGCTGAAAGGTGAACTCTGGAATCTGATTTGAGGAGTATCAGAGAGCAGCTTGGTTTTGGCGGTGAGATTCTTAAACTGCCCAGGGGATCCAACGAAAGTTTCTCCTGGGACTTCTACTCCTGATGTTCGGAGGCTAACTACGTGCCTGTCCGTCTACTGGTCTCGCAGGGCTGTCCTATGTCTGGCCCTGAGTTCTGCACTGTCTTGCTGCTGAGCTGTCCTGGTGAACTCTGAGATCTGCGCTGCCGCCGTTTCTACTGCTTCAGAGCTCAACTTCAAGGTTACTCCGGTATCGACCTGCTACCCTGACGCCTGTTCCCGTTCTTACAGTGTGGTAAACTCATTATTGTCCATCTAAGTGCATAAACTTTAAAACTGAGTGCGTGCTAGGTAGTTTTTTATAACTAGCTGTATTTTTTATCTTTCCCCTCTATTAAAATTTAATTGAACAAGTCTGCTTATCCATTTATTTTAAATAGGAGCAAGTAGATCTGTTACAAATTGGCGCCCCCCGTAAAATCAACTCGAACCCACTCATTTATTTTCAAAATTCTAAAAAAACTAGCACTAGTATTTCTTTTTGGACTTCTTATTTGGCCTAGTCTTATGAATACTAACTAACTTATTTTTCTTCTTCAGCTCTCCTCTTAAAGACTCTTCTTCACCCCTACACACATACCGTTATCGAAAGATAATTGGCACCCTTTCGGCCTCTTGGGAGTGTTAATACAAATAGTTCACTATCCTCCTAAACACTTATTACATATTTTTATACATATTTCATCTGGGAATCATACCGAAGTAAGTTTAGCATCGTGGACTCTCAAAATATTTTTCAACTTGTTATTTGTCATTGGTTGCTAGGTAACAGGCCATGAAGTATTATGGGCATGGAGTACTAGTCTATTTTCGCGGTGGCAAAACTAGGTACTAAAGTTTATCAAACTTTGCGGTGGCAATCATATGTACTAAACTTTATGCTTTAGTTCCGAATTTTACCACCAACACAAATAAGCTTTTCTTGGGTTACGATTTTTATCTTTCATTTAGCGTATTATTATTAAATCAGACCCTCTTGAGTTCTAACTCTTAAGAGTGTGAGTCTTGAACACTCTCTAGTCCACGCTCTCTAACATTTGAGTTTTCTTTAACTCAGACCCCTCTTGAGTAATTGATTTCATCAATTTTTATTTATCTTCTTTCAACATTAATTTCTTAATCATGGATAGAATTATTTTCTTTGAACTTTTAAACAAAGCTGAGCTTGAATATGAAATCAAAATAAGATTAGAAGAACCAAATGATACAGTAATACAGCTTAAAAAACAAATTCTTCAACTCGCACCTCGTTCTCCTTCTAAAGATATTTTAGACTCGATATTAGAAGTTAAAACTGATTTAGACGAACTTACCACTACTCTAAATTATATCGAATCAAAAATACAATCGTTAGAACAGGGTAACCAAAGACTAAACAAAAAAATTAAAACCTTTATTAATCATCTTTATTTTCGACTTGAGAGGATTGATATTGATTCAGATCCCTCAGAGGTGAATCGTTTATCTCAAACTAAAGAAAGATTTCTCACCTTAGAATCAAAATTTAATTCTTTAACAACTGTTTCCAACGACTTCAACTCTCAACCTATAGAAATCAACCGTCCTTCTTCGACTCATAACAGCCCCAATGACACAATGTTTCATACTATGCTTCCCGACATTCAGTCAAACTCTATTCCTAATAATTCCCTTAACGAATTAAAACGAATAAAATATGACGGAAACTCGTGTCCGCGTTCCTTTATACAGAAAAATCAGGAATTTAGTATTTCTAGGAATATTTCTCGAGACAAATTATTAGATCATGCGTTTGAATTATTAACTGATAACGCTTTACATTGGTATCGTTTCAAACGTGATTCTTTGTCATCATGGAGCGAACTTTGCGAAGCTTTGATTACAGACTTTGGCGGTTTTGATTATGACTATAAATTATTAGAAGCCATCAATAGTCGAACTCAAGGCAAAGATGAACCTATTGTTATTTTTGTTTCCATACTAACTGGCATGTTTTCCAGACTTTCAGAAAAACTAACGGAAACTAAAAAACTCCAAATTATTATTCGTAACATTCGACCTTGCTATTCACCTTACATCGCGAATAATAACATTAATTCTATTGATGCGCTTATTTCATGTTGTCGAAAATATGAAGAATTCTTTGATAAAGAGAAACATTTCAACGAACCTCAAACTACAAATAATCCTATAACTGTTGAATTTAACTATAAATCTACTAACTTAACGTCAAAGCCCTCAACTTCTGACGCGTTCCCTCCTAGAACAAATTTTAATCGTTTTAACAATAAACTTAAAGTTAATACAATTAATAAAGTTAATTATAATGCTTTTTGTGTACGCTGCCGCACTAATGGTCATACACTAACTAATTGCTCTCAACCTCGTTCATTAATTATTTGTTTTAGGTGTGGTTTAAAAGATGTTAAATTTACCGACTGTCCTAACTGTAATAAAACTAACAACTCAAAAAACTAAACAACGACTTGGGTAATAAAAACTTTAATCAATCAGACTGGCATGATTGGTTACAAACTATAAAAAATTTCTTTCATTGTTACAAAATAACTTCACTATACGATAGTGAAAAAGATTTTAATCGTCCTTTTATTGATATTT
Source organism: Xestia xanthographa (assembly GCA_905147715.2). Lineage (NCBI taxonomy): Eukaryota > Metazoa > Arthropoda > Insecta > Lepidoptera > Noctuidae > Xestia > Xestia xanthographa. The sequence goes on along the minus strand of CAJHXD020000022.1, from coordinate 1,058 downwards.
CTATCAATGACAAAATGTTTTCCGGCTTACTAGATAGCGGTAGTTCTATTACAATACTTGGTAATAACTCTCACCTAGAAATTTTAAAATTAGGCTTCACGTTATCCAAGTCTTTTTCAATGGCGATTACTACTGCCAGTAATCATAAAAGTAAATCCCTTGGCTCAATTGATATTCCGATTAGATACAATAATCAAACTCATCTAATCCAAGCCTTCGTATTTCCTAATTTATCTCCTTCAATCATTTTAGGAGTCGACTTTTGGAAAAAGTTTAATCTTATTCCACACATACTTTCTTCGGCTTTTAAAGCAAATACTAAATGTTCAGTGGTCACTAAAACTACTAAACAAATACTTCCTTACAATCATCTCTCGTTAGAGCAAAAGACTATCGCTGATGATATGATTAAACGATTTAAAGCTATATCCTTCGAAAGTAGAGGAGTACTGGGTCGCACTCATCTTATTAGTCACCATATTGATACAGGTGACACTCCTCCAATTAAACAACGATGTTATCGTCTTTCCCCTGTAAAACAAAAAGCTCTCATTATAGAAGTCGATAAAATGTTAGAATGGGGCGTTATTGAAAAATGCGAAAGCCCTTGGCTTTCTCCGGTTATTATTACACCTAAAAAGAATGGTGAATGGCGATTCTGTGTTGATAGTCGTAAACTAAATTCAGTTACTCGTAGAGACGCGTACAGCCTACCGTTTGTTAATGAAATTTTAGATAACCTTAAAAACGCTAAATTTCTTTCAAGCATCGATATTGCTAAAGCGTTTTGGGAAATCCCTTTAAAAGAAGAAGCGGATAAAGATAAAACAGCTTTTTATGTCCCTGGTCGTGGCATGTATCGCTTTGTTATCATGCCTTTTGGTTTAACTAATGCTCCAGCTACTCAGCAAAGACTTATGGACATGCTTTTTACTCCTGATTTTGATAATAAGGTCTTTTGTTACCTTGATGATATAATAATCATCTCTGAATCATTCGAAGAGCATATCTCTTATCTAGTTAAAGTTCTTGATAAATTAACGTTTGCTAGATTAACA
>CAJHXD020000021.1:0-24704 GCA_905147715.2 Xestia xanthographa | reverse complement strand
TAAGGCGGTACCCCGAGCAAAATTAGCAACTCTATTTGTGGTGGTTCAAACTTCGCTTGAAATGATGTTAGAATAAATTTCTAATCAGCGTGCACTACGAATTGGTCGTTACGTCAGTCACTGCAGGCCGAATTGTGCGAAATGAGTGGTTTTTATTCTTTATAAAATCAAACTTACGTCTTTTGGAAAAAATAAAACGACAATTATGTTCATTATTAAATTGCCTATCCATTAGTATAAGTAGCAAATCAAAATAATGGTTACTTTACGAGGAGTAGCATTTTATAAATCATTATTTCTCATTTCTATGGTTTCGTTGTGAGGGGATTTATTAAACATTAAGCAACTTAAAAAAAAATATGAAACGACAATTTTAGAGTCAAGGATATGTAGTAATTTAATGTATTTTTTATTAGTTGGTATTTCTTTTGGATAAAGAGGAGTAGGCTCCGAAAAACTGCTCGCTCAAGGTCATTTGCTCGGGGAGCCGCCTTAATTATGTCTGCCAAGATTGCGACGAGATCCAGTGTAGAACTTGGGGCATTGCAAAATGAAATACGTTGAATAGTGCACCAACTAAAAATTCTAACGAAGTGTAACTACAAACCCTATTAAAGGTTCAATAAGAACGGTACGAACAGTTTGCGGCCAGGGGGACCTACTCTCTAACGCTTCGCCCGTATATTTGGACCTATTCGTCTTTCTCGCGCACGTCTGCAGATGATTGCGAGTGAGAGGGACGGATAGATCCGAAAATACGGACGAAGTGTTAGGGAGTAGGGCCTCTGGCTGCGGACACTGGACAGACACTAACATTGAGTTATGCCCGACTCGTCACTTTTCCTACTCGTCATCAAAAAACAAAAGATCACGATTTTACTTTCGTAGGTGTAACTAATCTGACAGATATTTCTCTTTATAATTATCTGAGTCCGGTTTCCAGAACCATGTCGGCAATTTGACCGTATAAAGGGTATAAAACACCTCATAACGAAGCCGAAAGGCACTTGTTCTCCTGAGATGTAGTAGTTGTAAGGTATATAATAAGGTATCTTTATTCCAATATAGTCAGTGTATTCTCGAACCTCATTCGTTTCATTTGTCTCCTAAACACCCGACCTTACATGGCGACCTTGCCAGTAACAGTAGCCGGCACGGGCGCGCGCGCGTGTGTACCATAAAAGGACAAAATATCATAAACAATCAGTGCAGTTAAGGCGAGGCATCGTTCTAAAACCGGGCACGCGCGCATCGGGACTGAGCGGGGGACTGGGCGTCTGAGCGGGGCGAGGATTGCTAGCTTATAACTTAAAGGACGTAAACGACAAAATGGTTTTTGTTATTTAATTCAGTTGGGAACGATAATTTCAGAAATTCCTTCTATAATTTTAAAGAGTATGTATAGGCTCATCTACGGAGAAAGTTAAGAGGCTTAAATTGGTCCCGTTTGCCCATTAAATGTGAATCTCTTTTTAAAAAGAGGTATGTTTGATATTTTTTTCTCTGTTACAAAAGTTACTTAATCATGTATTGAAAACTAACAAAATAAGGGTTTTATCATGAATTATCAGGTCACCAACTTATATTTTCATTTGTTTTGTAATTACTGAAAAAAATTGAGATCATTGACTACATGATTTCCAATGCGTCCTTGAAGCAAAAATACACTGGGCTCCCTGAGCACAAAGCGTGTTTTACTGTTGCGTATTCGTGCATGATTTATAATTTTGAAAAATGGGAAACACAAACAGTGTGCTTAGTGCGAGATTTGTTATTTTCGTTCACCACATTCGAGCGCGTTAACGTTTAGGCAAATTTGTATGGCGCTGGGGTAGCGCCATCTAGCGTAATATGTCAGAACTAGGTGGTGTGAGTGCCGCATCGACAATCGTTAACTTGCGAGTGTGAGATCCTAGAATACATTCATTCGTTTTCGCGTTAATTCACCGTAACTTGTGTTGCGTACATTAATAACCGGCCAAAATAAGTTGACATTCGTATTTTGTGTTCATAATATAAGCGACTGCCTATTCAATTAGTGGTGGTTATAGAACGAAGTTAGACGACATTACTTATCTGTGGTCAATGGTCATTAGTTTTGTTTGTGTTTACGAAAGTTTGTGTTAGTTTCGAATATTATTGTTAAAAATAAAGACTAGCCCGTCCCAATTTGAAATGCTGGTGACATAAATGACTAATAATGCCCGAGTGGTTTGTGGTGGTGTTTCTATCTTTGTTTACGTAACTGTGTTTACTTTTTTGTGGCGTTATATTACGCTTATCTTGTGCTTTTGCGGTCTCAAACATTGTCCAAACGAAATAATACGAGATTCCATGGTAAGTTTCATTCACAATACGAAATTAAATTAAATTACTTTGTTATTTCACCACTCTCATGATGCTCTCACCACAAAATCTTAGGTGAAAACTTTTCACGCTCGCGTTTCGTATTCGAGCTGTCAAAACTGTCAAAATTGTAACTTGCACTCGCGATAGCATGCAAACGTTAGCGATATGCTCCAAACGGACCTCATTTTCATAGAGGCATTCTATTGTCATTACCGACGACGTAAATGGTAACGTAAACTCGGTTTACGCGGTCGACACATTACTTGAATTTTAGTGTAAAACTCGCACTTAGCACACAGCAAGGAAGAAGTGGTGATTGCTCAGACCGCTGGAGTCGGTAGTAATACGGCTCGTACGCAGCAGCTACAGGAGACCTCAAATACTATTTTGGTGGTGATATGTACAGTGTAACTCGGTTAAGTGGGACCTGGATAAGTGAGAAACCTCCATAACTGGAACTCATGCTGAGGTCCCAACACTTTGGCACTGAATTACCTCTGTTAGTGGGACGAGGTAAGCCTCTATATCTGGGATTTGTTCTTTCGATTTATCATCATAGTTACCTCTATAACTGAGACAGCGAGTAAATTTTATATGCATAAACCTCTGTAACTGAGATAACGTTGTTTGTTTACTCATTCTTATTCTACCCACAAATTCCACACATAATTTCAAGTACGTAAGTACAAATTTTGAGCTTCAATTACATACCTTCAGTTTTAGTTTCGCTTTACTATCATACAGATGTTTATTTGAAAAATGCCAAAACGAAAGCTACAATCGTTATCATTACGTGAAAAACTGAAGTTAATATCCGTTTATGAAAGTGGGAAGACACGCGAAGAAGTTTGTGCCGAATTTAATGTGCCAAAATCTACTCTTTGTAGAATAATTCAGAGTAAACATAAAATTGAATCACAATGTTCTGAAGGACAAGGAAAACTAAAATTACATAAATTTGTTTTTTGTGTACCTTTAAGTACTATTTTTTTTTATTAAAACTCATTTACACACTTAACACGTTATTTTATTTTATTTAATAATTTAACCTGTATAACTGAAATAACCTGTATTCTCACCTCTATTAATGGAACCCTCTGTAAATGAGACAGATATTTATTTATACCTGTATATCTGAGACACTGGAAGTAAGTGGAATACCTCTATAAGTGAAACGACAGTGCAGGTCCCTTGATGTCTCACTTAACCAAGTTTCACTGTACCATATTGGCGATCGGCCTTTTAATAATAGTATACAAGCTTTATAATCGTTGTCACAAAAAGCAAATACAGCGTCGCATAGATGAGGTGACTTTGAAGCGATACTCCAGTATTCTACGCAGGCAACAGGCATACATGGGTGCTGTGCCGCAGCCTGGCAAGGCAGAAGTTCTCGATATATAACTACGACGGCGAAATTCATGGCATCATCAAGGCTCGTAATTCTACGTTCTACGTGCTAGTGTAGTGTTGGTGAGAAAAAGTAGGCAGTGATGTGATCATTCCTAATATCTATATCAGTGGCAAAAAGTAATATTAAGTGAATAAAGGTAATAATGAGGTATTTTACAACCTATTTTGTGAATTTTAGGAACTACCTGTCTCATGATGATGGTATTTAAGTTTTATATTTACATTTATGTTTTATTTTAAAGATAATTTTCTAAGTAACTAATAGTTTCTGCAGAATTATTATGTGCATTTTCTTGAAATTACGAATACATGAAATACGTTGCTTAAAACAAGCACTGGTGACTAATTTAAAGGCTAGTGTGTTATGGCTGAGGATTTAGGTATAATATTAAACGAGTTAAAAGTTATAAGAAGCTACTTGATAAAAATTGGTCCTAGCCGCCGACAAGGAAGGATTTCAGAGATAAAAAGAACAGAGGCAAATTCTGTTTTAGTTAAGTACAATAAGTTCTTAGAAATCTATAAAGAAAACTTAAAAAATTATACAAGTTCCGAAATTACATTAATTAAAAAGATTTGTGAAGAGTTCGATAGGTTATTTTTAGAAATAATTTCTTTGTGTAGTTTAACAGGAGAGAAAGATATCCCACTACAAACCATGGCGACGGATTCATTCGATTTAAAAACTGCGCTACATCTTATGCCCGTTATGGATGATAGCATTAATAACACTAAGCAACTGATCGAAAATATCGAATATTACGATACTATGTTAGACACACCGGGATGTAAAAACAAACTAATTCAGTTTATATTGAAAAGTAGGTTATCCCAGCGTGCAAAGTTATTATTGTCTCCAAAATATGAGACTGTTGAAGAGCTTACAAAGGATATGCGTAAATTACTACTACCCCAAAAAAGTTACATTGCAATTCAGTCAAAATTACAGTTTTGTAAACAAGACAGTAAAACAATTACAGATTACGGCAAAGAGATGTCAGAACTCTTTGTAGATTTGACGATATCGCAAGCTGACAGTGATTCAGCCAAGTATGCCTTATTGAAACCCATGAATGAGAAGTTAGCAATCAAGCGATTTGCGGATGGTTTGCGGGATCGTCGATTAAGCACCATAATTGCCGCGCGTACCTAACTTTTCTTCTTTAACAGAAGCAATCCAGGCAGCTCAAGACGAGGAGAAACCCAGTCCCAGTGGCTCATCAGAACTTATAGGTACGTATAGACAGTCGCATTACCAGGGTTGGCGAGCCCAACGAGGTTCCCGAGGTCAACGAAATTTCGGTGCAAGAGGTGGTGCACAAAATGCACACCAGCATCGGGGTCATCGGCCACAGGTACCACATGGTTATAGTAATAGCAATTATTATCATGGTAATTATAATAGTCGTTATCGCAAAACTTATAGACCACCGCGTAGTAACCGCGGCCGGGGTGTCGGGTTGAAAAAGGATATCAATGTCATAACAGAGAATAGCCAGGTAGCAACGAGCACTTCGAATAATGAGTCATTAAATCATTTTTTTCGTGACTGATGTCATCTTCACGTGTAACATTTTAAATAAGGTGTTGTTTAAAATTGGTAACTATAATCATAACATGCTAATTGACACGGGCGCTTCTATATCGGGAATAAAGTTGGAATGTTTAGAACGTTTACAGATTCCTTACCATAAAGAGAGAGTTAGCGTAAAAGGTATTGGTGGATATTTGTTTTCTGAAGGTTATGTGTACTTAACTCTTAATTATAATGAGTATAGTTTTCCATATAAATGTACAGTATTTAAAAATTTACCGTGTATTAATGACGGCATTTTGGGTCAAGACTTTTTAACACATTACAAAACTATTTTAAATTTCGAAGTCAATACGTTACAATTGACCCATGACTATAAGTTAATAACATTATATAAACGCGTAACGGCGACTATCTAACTATACCAGCTCGTAGCGAATCCACGCATTACATTAATACGACATTAAAAGAAGAGTGTGTGGTGTCAAATCAACAATTATGTGATGGTGTTTATTTAGCGAGTAGCATAAACAAACCGATTAACGGAAAAATGCCTATTCGTATTTTAAATACTCGAGACACAGATGTAAATTTAAATTATTTTCAAGTTAGCACTAGTAAGTTAAATGAATACTATATTTGTCAATTTAATAGGAATACAGTGGATTCTGAAAGGGTGAAAACTTTACTTTCCACATTAAACTTAAAAGGCTTAAATGTAGAGGAACAGAAATCGATAGAATGTATTTGTGCAAAATTTCCTGATATTTTCCATCTACCAGGGGATAAATTATCCACTACCCCAATTTATGAACAGACAATAGACATGAAACCACATACTGTTCCAATTTATACCAAACCATACCGAGTCCCTTATTCTCAAAAACCGGAAATAGAGAAACAAGTCAAAAACATGTTAGATGACGGCATAATTGAGCCATCCCGAAGTGCATGGTCTAGTCCATTATTGTTGGTCCCCAAAAAATGTGACGCAGCCGGTAATAAAAAGTGGCGTGTCGTAATTGACTACCGCAAGTTAAATGAAAACATACAGGACGATAAATTTCCCTTGCCCAACATCACCGAAATACTAGATTCTTCGGCAGGTGCAATGTACTTTACTCATTTAGATTAAGCTCAAGGATTTTTTCAAATTACATTAAAAGAAAGCTGCAGACCTTACACGGCATTTACTACAGGTAACAATCAGTATCAGATGACTCGCATGCCGATGGGGCTCAAGTCTAGTCCCAGTAGTTTTAGTAGAATGATGACCATTGCAATGTCTGGCCTCAATTATGATAAATGTCTCGTTTACCAGGACGATTTGGTAGTAATGGGTAGAAATTTGAGTATTCATAATCAAAATTTGATGGATGTTTTTTCTAGATTACGAAAAGTAAATTTAAAATTAAATCCCAATAAATGTACATTTTTGCGAAAAGAAATTCTTTATTTAGGACATACAGTCTCCGGAAAGGGTATTTTACCAGACCCAGAAAAAATTAAAGTAGTAGAAAGTTATCCAAGGCCACAAAATGTAGGTGAATTAAAGCGTTTTGTAGCTTTTGCAGACTATTACAGAAAGTTTATTAGAAACTTCGCCGAGTTAGCATTTCCTTTAAACAAATTGTGTTGCAAAAACGTTAAATATAATTGGACCAAAGACTGTGAGCATTCTTTTCAAATGTTAAAATCAGCCCTGATAAACCCACCTGTCCTCCAGTATCCAAATTTTTCAGAAAATAATGAGTTTGTATTACAAACCGATGCCTCAGGTATTGCAATCGGTTCGGTGTTATGTAACGGAGATGGACGGCCAGTGGCTTACGCAAGTCGAGGTTTGAATAAAGCCGAAATTAATTATCCTACTATTGAAAAGGAACTCTTAGCAATAGTATGGAGTGTTAAATATTTTCGACCTTATTTATATGGAAGACGGTTTAAGATACAGACTGACCATCGACCCCTAGTTTATTTATTTTCAATGAGAGATCCATCTAGTAGATTACTGAAATTTAGACTGCAGTTAGAAGAATATAACTCTACAATTGAATATTTGAAAGGACAATCAAACACAGTGGCAGACGCACTGTCGCGAATAATAATTACGTCGGAAGACTTAAAATCAATGAATGAACAGATAGTTAGTGTAATGACTAGGGCACAATTACGTCAATTAAATATGAATAATGATAAGAGCAATAATCAGTCGGTGGATAATATAGACACAAACTCGAGGCCTGATCAACCGAGAGTTGTGGAAATAATTAAAAAACCGAAGGATATTGTTGAATTTTCTTTAATAAACTCTAGGAAATTAAATTATTTACAAAAAAAGGGAATAACAGTGGAGAGATACAAATATTTTATATATGTGCCCAGTAAATCTATAATTTATTTACAAACAATTTCTCGATCTCCGATTACGCGAGTCGAATTGGTGAGAGACTTGTTATGTTTATGTAAAAAGTTATCTATAGATGAAATATGCATAATAAGAAACGACGACAATAAAGATTTTATAAATGAAATAAAAAGTTATGAAAAGTGGTCCGGACCACGAATTTGTGTAGTCAGTAATGTCCAGAGAATAAATAATATAGATAACAGGCGTGTGATATTAAATGACTTCCACCTATTGCCCACAAGTGGCCACGCAGGCGTTAGGCGGATGGTTAATAATATTAAAAAGTATTATTTTTGGCCAAGTTTGGAAAAAGATGTCGCTGGTTATGTCTCTAAATGTGAGCAGTGTAAGAAACAAAAACATACTAAACACACCAAGCAACCAATGCAGGTCACAACGACTGCCAATTCAGCACTAGAAAAAATATTTTTAGATATTGTGGGGCCGCTACCAACAGATATACATAACTACAAATATATTTTGACTCTACAGTGCGAGTTATCGAAATTTACAGAAGCGTACCCTCTACACAATAAAGATACAGTAAGTGTAGCTCGTGTGTTTGTTGAGAATTTTATTTTAAGATATGGCATACCTAGAGAAATAGCGACCGATCGTGGGTCCGAGTTTATATCAAGTACTATGAGAGAGGTGTGTCAAATCTTAAAAATCAACCAAATTTCGTCTACAGCATACCATCACGAAAGTATTGGGGCGCTGGAAAACAATCATAAAGCGATGGGTGCGTATCTTAGGATTAATTGTGAGAATCAAACAAGTACGTGGAGTACTTGGTTGCCGTATTGGTGTTTTTCATACAATAATACAGTACATACGGAGACCAAGTACACACCACATGAATTAGTGTTTGGCAAACGCTGCGTGTTACCGACAAATTTAGAAGGACATACGGTAGATCCTTTGTATGCTCATGACAATTACGCTCTTGAGCTAAAATATAGGCTACAAGTAGCACAAAAAGATGCACAAAGTAATTTAATTAAGAGTAAGGTTAAGAGAAAGAATAACTATGATATTAATATAAACCCAGTATATTATAAAAAGGGTGATGTTGGATTTCGTATTTATTCATAATTTTCATTGTAGGGTAGAAGTAGAAATGACTTGCAAAATGCGTCACTATCCTATCATCTCCCATCCTTTTCCCACATGCACACCTGGACTTCGTGTCGCATTTGCAAGGTCAGACCTACCCACGTACTTCTGCAACCCCCGCATTAATACAGTCCACTATTTAAATAAAACCAGCTCCCAGCGTCTGGGATAACCGCCAACAATTTTATATTTCCGCCCAAGTAATAGGTGTAAGGCGCCACCATTATTTTATGGTCACTTCGAACCGAATTATTTTTGGTCATTTTAACCGCATTCTAAATTCAAACCGCATGGTCAGTTATAACTTAACATTCACTGTACTACGTAATTAAATAGATTGTCGTTTTATTCTTTGTATTTTCCCGCACCGACAACTATTTCCTTTTATTTCCGCACCCGCATTGCATAGTACAACACAACGTAAAAGTTATTTCTTTCCAAATTCATTCCATTTTTGTGGTCCGCCATTTTGTATCGTTTCCGATAAGATTGTGTTCTAGATAACTTGTTCGTAATCGTTCGGTAAACTTCGGCTCGCTTCATTAGCGCTCGTTCGCATACCAGTTCGTTTGATAATTTTCACTCACCCGCAATAATTTTATTTTATTTCCGCTACTAAAATTAATTGTTTTTACGATAATAACCGCTTATAGATACTTGGTTTACATATTCGCGTTACGTACTTATCGATCGCCGCTTTAGTATTTACAGTTATTCACAATGGTTAAGTCTAAGAGGAAGAGTAGTGATGCGGATCTGTTCGTCGACACTACGAGTACTAATAGAAACCAGTTATCATTATACGTAGTCAAACGTGATGTTATTTACAAACGCGTAGAAAATATTTTCGAACTTGCACAAAAAACAATTAATGATCGACAATATTTTAAGTCGTTTTGTTCTAGTGCTTCAAATATTGATACATTGCGTAATGATTATCAACAAGCTTTAGATTCCTATAATATATTAAATTTACAGTTGAACCCCGATTCCGAGGTCGAATATGATTCCTGGTTATCGTTTGAAGAAATGTTTTGTTTTATAAAACAGGTTTTACTCAATAACAAACCCGAGTGTCCTGAACCTGAAGCTCAGCCTTCATTACAAAAATCTAATACTCGCCTTCCGCCCATTGATTTGATGTCATTTGACGGTAATGTCAAGAAATGGCCATTGTTTTATCAACAATTTAAAAGCATGATACACGATAACGCATCGCTCACTAATAGTGAAAAAGTATTTTACTTAGTGGGTAAATTAACTGGGCAGGCGTCGTGCGTTTGCGCAGGGTTGGCTCCAACCGCAGATAATTATATTATTATTTGGGAGGCACTCGTGCAAAAGTATGACGATCCTCGCTCACTCGCATCCGCTTATTTAAACCAATTGTTACAGTTTAAACCGCTATCCATGGCTAGTTCTGATGGGCTAGATTCATTTATAAATAATTTTGATTCATCTGTAGCAGCTCTTAAGCAATTAAAGCTTAATGATTTAACCGAATTTATTTTCTTGCATTTGGCTCTGCAAAAGTTAGACGCAGACACAATTAAATTATTTGAAATTACCTATCGTAAAGATAAAATACCTTCTTACCATAATTTAATTGAATTCATAAAGGAACAAAGTAAAGTTTTGTCTCGTTCTACGAACCTTAATAAATCGATAGATAATAATCATTCTCAGTCTAAACAGCACCGTCAAACTAAGCACATCCCTAAACCGTCCAAGTCTTTTGTGAATACAGACATAGGGTGTGGTCCAAGTGCAAGCGATAAATGCGCTTTATGTAATGACAAACAACATGAACATTTATATTCTTGTTCATCGTTTATTAAATTAACCCCGCGAGAAAGATATAATTTTATAAAACTTAATAATTTCTGTAACAATTGTTTAAGTATAAAACACAAGACTTTTTCTTGTACTTCGAAACATACTTGTTCTCATTGTTCAAAGCGACACCACACTTTATTACATTTTAATCCAACTCAAAATGATAAAACAAATTGTAACGTTGGCTCCGTGGTGTCCAACACCGCTAATCCTATTCCCGCTACCGCTCATGACGTGCCGCGCCCTACTCCGGCCAGCAGTCATGCAGAGTCCGCTATGACTCATTCGCTCGCCGCTTCTAATAACCCTACAACTATTGTAAACAACGCATCGGTCTGTACAGTTTCGTATGATCGAGCAGCTCGTTATCAAACGACTACGTTGTTAGGAACCGCAAAAGTAAAGTTTGTTGATTCTTTAAACCGCACTCACTTTTTGAGATGTCTAGTGGATCCTGGCTCTCAAAGTGATTATATTTCCGCATCTTGTTGTAAGCGACTATCGCTTCCTATTTATACTCAAACCCGCTATTCGGAAGTTCAAGGCATTGGAGGAGCTTCACAAAAAATTCTCGGTGTCACTTCAGTTAAATTCACGTCTCGCTTTAATAATAAGTGCGAATATTCTATAATGCCGATGGTAGTAGGACAGATTACGTCACAGTTGCCGGACACCTGTGTTGATACCGCGTCTATTGAATTTATTCGTAACTTACCGCTCGCTGATGACGAGTTTTCGCAACCGGGAACTATAGATATACTTTTAGGTGTTCAACTTTATTGTGAAATTTTACTTTCTGGTCAAATTAAAAGCTCACATGATGGTATGCCCTCTGCCCTTGAAACGACCTTAGGTTACCTAATTTTAGGTGACGCTCCTATTATTTCTCCGCAACCCGCTACCCGCACATTGTGTGCTTTTACTTCTGACTCGCTGCACCAGATTGTCGAAAGATTTTGGGCAGTCGAAGAATTACCTTCGCAGTCATTTTTAAGTCCCGACGATGAGCAGTGTGAAAATATTTATGCTTCAACCACTGTTCGTAACTCCGACGGCAGTTATTCAGTTGACCTTCCTTTTAAAGAAGACCCAAATAATCTAGGCAATTCTTATACTACGGCTAAAAAACGCTTTCTACTTTTAGAAAAGAAATTTTCTAAGGATCCAAGTTTAAAATTAAAATATGACGATGTTATTCGTGATTACCTAAATAAAGGTATACTATACCGCACCGCACCTGAAGCATTAGCCGAACCAGGCTTTTATCTACCGCACCATCCTGTAGTTCGTAACGACAAGGCGACAACCAAGGTTCGTCCTGTGCTAGATGGCAGCGCCAAGACCGATACAGGCTTATCACTAAATGATGTCCTATATACGGGTTGCAATCTACAGGCTGATATATTTCATATACTTTTAAATGTTCGTGTTTATTACATTGCCTTTTGTGCAGATGTGAAACAAATGTATTTATGCATTTATACGAATGCTCCGCACCGCAAATATCAACGAATCTTATACAGATTTTCAGAAACCGACCCGCTCGAGGTTTTTGAGTTCACTCGAGTCACATTTGGGCTTCGGTCTTCACCATTTTTGGCGCTCCGCACGCTACGTCAACTCGCTAGCGATGAACGGCATAACTGGCCAACTGCGGCAGCCGTATTAGAAAGGGACATTTATATGGATGACGTAGCTTCATCTACTTCTTCTCTCGAGGAAGCAGTCAAGACAGCTACCGATCTGATCCAGATCTTCAAAACTGGCGGGTTCGATTTAGTTAAATGGACATCCAACTCGCTGGAATTGCTCGAACATATTCCCGAGTCGCACCGTCAATCTGAATGCATTTCTTTCGACGATGGAAGTACATTTAAGATATTAGGTTTGCGTTGGTTACCCGCTCAGGATACCTTTATTTTCGAAATATCAAGTCCCCCACCTGTTTGTACTAAACGCGCCATTTTATCCGCTACCGCTCGGTTGTACGACGTCTTAGGACTCGTCGGCCCTATTATTCTTTTCGCTAAATTAATTATTAAGGAACTCTGGCTTTTAAATCTCGATTGGGACGATATACCCCCTTCTCGCATTGTTAAAATATGGCAACAATACTTAATAGAATTACCGCACATATCTAATTTATCATTTCCACGCCATCTAGGTATAGAAACCGGTTCTATGGTTTCCTTAGTCGCATTTTCAGATGCGAGTGAATCCGCATACGGCTGTGTGATTTATTTGCACGTCGTAAATGGCGATCAATCGCCTATTACCTCACTCGTGTGCTCCAAATCGCGTGTTGCATCCGCTAAACCTAAAATCACTCTCGCACGCTTAGAATTAAACGGAATACTTTTAATGTCGCGACTTCTTAAAACTGTTTATGACACTTTATCTAAGCGACATAAAATCGAAAATATTTATGCTTTCTCGGATTCTGAAGTAGCACTCTGTTGGTCTGTTGCTTCGCCACACAGATTTAACACTTATATTGCCAACCGCATTTCTCAAATTCAGGAAAATATGCCACCTGAAAACTTATATCATATCGCTGGTCTACATAACCCCGCAGACTGTGTATCTCGTGGGCTCTCGCCTTCACAGCTCATTCAACATGAGCTATGGTTTAAGGGTCCATCCTGGCTTTCCTTGCCTAGACAAGACTGGCCTATACAGCGATTTTTACCCAACCGGTCTTCATTACCGGAAGAAAAAACCGTTTCGCACGTGACTAAAGTCACAGATAATGATAACCCGCTTTTAAAATTAGCTTCAGAGTGTTCCACTTGGGAAAAGCTGTTGGAAGCTACTGTTTTTTCGCTTCGATTTATAAAAAAATTGCCGCAAAACGATACAATCACCGCTGAAGATTTCAATACAGCTGAATTGGAAATAATTCGCGCGATCCAGTCTAAATACTTTTCCGAAGATATTAAGAATATTTCTAAAGGTCAACCGTGTTCGGCCAAGTTACGGAAATTGTTTCCATTTTTATGTAACGGACTTTTACGTGTCGGAGGTCGCTTATCGAATTCGACACTAGAATATTCTTCTAAACATCCGATTTTACTTCCCGGGCAAGGACATATTGTTAAATTATTAATTGAATTTTATCACCGCGACAATTGTCACGCCGGGCCGCAGTTATTAATTTCGATATTAAGATCCAAATATTGGATTATTTCCGCTAGACGTGTGGTTCGACAGTACATACACAAATGCAATGATTGTTTCCGAGTTAACCCTAAGCCTACGTTTCCGCCTATGGCCGATTTGCCTAAATGCAGATTAGAGCAATGCAAAGCGTTTTTTCATACGGGCGTCGATTACGCAGGGCCGCTTTATATTACTCCTTACCGCAAACGGGGCGTACGAAGTGTAAAAGCTTATATTTGTATATTTATTTGTCTCGTAACAAAAGCGGTGCATATCGAGTTAGTATCTAACTTAACTTCTGCTTCCTTTATCGACGCATTTAAACGATTCATATCGCGAAGAGGTCCTTGTAATTTCTTATATAGCGATAACGGGACTAATTTTGTCGCTTCTAAAAAATATTTTAGTGAACTTCATGAGTTTTTACAAACCGCTGATTACTATCAAAGTTTTAGTCATGAACTCGCGAAGAACCGTATCACGTGGCGAATGAACCCTCCTACAGCAAGTCACTTCGGAGGCATATGGGAAGCGAATGTTAAGAGCACCAAGTCGCTTTTATTTCGTACAATCGGCAATCAAATTCTCACCTTTGAGGAGATGTCGACCATTCTTATTCAAATTGAGGCAGTGCTTAATAGCCGTCCTCTTTATGTTTTGAGCTCTGACCCATCAGAGCCATTAGCACTTACTCCCGCGCATTTTCTATCTACTTCTCCGCTAGAATGTTTACCCGCAGCCGACTTATCCGAACAACGAACAGATCTGTTGTCTCGTTTTTCCTTAATGGATTCGATAGTTCAATCATATTGGAAACGATTTAAGTCGGAATATTTACATAATTTGCAACAACGCGAGAAATGGAATACTCCGAGTAACCCTATCACAGTAGGTACCGTAGTGTTGTTAAATGTAGATAACGCTCCACCCTTGCAGTGGCCATTAGGAATTGTTACCAATGTATTCCCTGGTAAGGATGGTGTTGTTCGCGTAGCGGAAGTAAAAACTAAGACCGGTACTTATAAACGACCAGTAGTGCGGTTATGCCCGCTTCCGACTCAATAGTCAATATATTTTATATACATATTTTAGCTCTTAATAAGTTTTAATTAGCTTACGTTAGATAAGTTTAGTTTAGAAATTTCATTATAGTTATCCGCTCTACCAAATACACGCTACTTGAAGTTGCTGAATATAGCGATTTTATTGCTTTTCTAACCTTTTTTGAAGGGTTTCTTCAAGGCTGGGGGGATGTTGGATTTCGTATTTATTCATAATTTTCATTGTAGGGTAGAAGTAGAAATGACTTGCAAAATGCGTCACTATCCTATCATCTCCCATCCTTTTCCCACATGCACACCTGGACTATCGCTGTCCTTGTCACCACCGACGGTGACTGTGTGAAGACCCTCGGCCACTTGAACGAGAGTAGCGTTACTAAGAACATGCTCCCTTATTAATTTATTGTTAATTTACGGTTTGCGAATTGCCGCGAGTGCATTTACGAACTATTGTCAAAAACACTACGGAAAGTGCGTGTTTATGTGGTGATCGGCGTCTGCGCGCCCCCTCGTGCGCTGCCCTGAATCCAGCAAGGACTCGAACCCTCTGCCGACCGATACGGAGGATAGAAGACGGTGAATCTACAGGTCAGTGGTGCTGCATGTTTCCTGCCATATTCCTCTGTCCATATTTTCAAGATCGTCGTCCTATTTCGTGTCGCATTTGCAAGGTCAGACCTACCCACGTACTTCTGCAACCCCCGCATTAATACAGTCCACTATTTAAATAAAACCAGCTCCCAGCGTCTGGGATAACCGCCAACAATTTTATATTTCCGCCCAAGTAATAGGTGTAAGGCGCCACCAGGTGATTTGTTATTATTAAAAAATATATCTGATAGTAAAATGGACCCTATATATTTGGGACCTTATGTAGTTATTGATGACATGGATACTAATGTTAAAATTTTGAAAAGTGGAAAAGAATATGTAGTACATAAAAATAGAACTAAACTTTATAAAAATGACTAAAGTGACGTGTAAATTAATATAGAATATTATATTCTTATGTTATAATATTACGATGTAGTTTTAAGCCATTATTAGGTTAAATTAATATTATGATTAGCAATATACCCTGCGCAGGTATACCATATTAAAATTTAAAAATAATAATTATGTAATTTTATTATTTTTTTAAATAAAGGGGAAGGTGAGATGTAGTAGTTGTAAGGTATATAATAAGGTATCTTTATTCCAATATAAGTAGTCAGTGTATTCTCGAACCTCATTCGTTTCATTTGTCTCCTAAACACCCGACCTTACACTCCTCGGTATTGCGATTTTTTTAGGGTTCCGTACCCAAAGGGTAAAAACGGAACCCTATTACTAAGACTTCGCTGTCTGTCCGTCTGTCTGTCCGTCTGTCTGTCACCAGGCTGTATCTCATGAACCGTGACAGCTAGACAGTTGAAATTTTCACAGATGATGTATTTCTGTTGCCGCTATAACAACAAATACTAAATATAGTCAATGGTACGGAACCCTTCGTGTGCGAGTCCGACTTGCACTTGGCCGGTTTTTTTTTTGTTCCACACCATACCTGGGAACCTTCTAGTTACGGAGATATTGGGAGTCAAAGTTACAACTTTTTTCAAGTTTTTTTTTAATTCAAGTGTTTATTGTAAGATTTTTAGTTTAAACTCCTCCACGACCTCCGTACTATTCAATCCATCCATCAGCACAATGTTTTGAGTCCGTTACATTGAGTTCACTTCAAAAAAGAAAATTCGTATCCCAGCAATAATTTTTGCGTAAAGTTATTTATTTATTTACCACTAATTATAGCATCATTACAGATTTGTCCAATACGATGCTATAATACTTACATACAATATAGAAAACATACAATAACAACACATAAAATAGAAAAACACACAATTACCCAGTAAAATTAAATAATATTATTATAATTGAATACGACAATATGTTCATAGTTGAACCCCATTTTCAATAATTATTTGTGCCCTCTGGATAAATGTCGACAGGTTTTGACCAAATATATCTTCCGATACCGTTATAATATTAATAATTCGTGCAGCTCGCGACATAGGGGCAAACTTGAGTAGGTTAGTCCTAGCCGCTGGCACGTCTAACAGTGCGGGGCGACGACGCGCTCCCACGCACCCATCCGGCGCGCGCAACCGCAGCGCAGCCAGCACCTCGGGGTGCTGCAGCAGCCCTAGCAGTACGCTCGCCACGTACTTGACTAGCGCCACATCTCTTCTTACTGCCAGCCTGGTGTACTCAACCATGCCCAGGACGAACAGACTTGGGTACATCAGGGGATAAAAGGGATAAACTCCATATTGTTTGAGGTAGAGGAACCTACATAATTTATTCTGCATTTTTTCCAACATGAGGCTGTATTTTTTTTCATGTGGATTCCAAATGAATGCACTGGTTTCCAGGTGACTTCTCACAAGTGCATTATATAAAATCTTAACAGTGGCAGTATCGGTAAAATCCTTACACTGTCTTATGATGAAACCAAGATTTCTGAAAGCCCTACCGCACACCTCCACTATGTGTTTGCGGAACGTCAGCTCAGACACCATCTGCACACCTAGATCTCGTACCTGCCTGACACGCGGTATGACTACACCGTCCATGTCGTAGTGATGCTGCAAAGGAGCCCGCGCGCGTGTGTAGCTCATTAGACAACACTTATCAACATTGAAATGCAGTTTGTTTGACTTACTCCATTGTACCACATTGTCGATATCAGACTGGAGCCGATTACAGTCAGCTGTCTCCTTCACATTTAGGTACAACTTCAAGTCATCTGCAAACAGTAGACACTTTGCATCTTTCACGACTGTAGGCAGGTCATTAACAAATAATATAAATTCCAATGGCCCAATATTACTGCCTTGACTCACCCCGGAAAACGTGTAATAAGGACTCGATTCGCGTCCCGCATACTCGACGTACTGTCGGCGCTCACCAAGGTAGCTCGCGAAAAGCTTAAGTAATTGCGGTGTGAATCCCATCGCAGAGAGTTTGCACAAAAGCACATCGTTATCCACGGTATCAAAAGCTTTCCGGAAGTCAAAATACGCCACATCCACCTGTCCCCCAGCGTCAATAGCAGGCGACAGGTAGTTAACAAATGACAGCAAGTTGCCTCCCGTACTGTGACCCGGTCGAAAGCCATGTTGAGCGTCAGAGAGTTGTGAGCTCACTTGCGTATAAATACTTTTGTGCAACACCGATTCAAATACCTACCTTCGCGAACGCAGACAGCACCGCCACCGGTCGGTATCCACTCACGTCGGTGCCTACTCCCCCTTATGGACTGGGATAACGCGAGTGAGTTTCCACCGGTCCGGGTAGTGACCCTCCCGCAAACACAAACTAAAAATGTGCAATAAGGGCGCTTCAAAAACCATGCGACAATCTTTGACAATGTAAGGTGGTATGCTGTCCGGACCCACTGAGCGTTTGGGCTTGAGACGCAGGAGCGCCGCTCGCAGGTCTCGCGCGCTGAGCCCGTCCCCATGCACGCGTGCCGCCCTTGCCGCGCCGCCACCCGCGCGCTCCGCGGCTTCCGCGTCTAGCGCCGGCCGCTTCTCGCTGTACACCGAGTGAAAATACGATGCAAAACATTCCGCACAACTCCTCCTCCTTAAGCAATAAGCCGTCCTTAGACACCTTAGGCTTATTGCGCCGAGATTGCTTAGCCCTAATAAAGTTCCAGAACGATTTTGGATCTACTTGCAGGTTCTTCTGGAGCCTGTTTTGATACACCTTATAGTTTGACGCTATTTTTAATTTGACCCGAGTACGTAAACAAGAAAACATTTCATAATCATTCAGGGAACCAGTAGATTTATACAATTTGTGATAACGCCATTTGTTTTTGATGTCTGTTATCAAATCAGAAGTGTACCATTCTGGATAGCAAAACCTAGACCCATGCTTATTTGCTAGAATGTTTTTCTCAGGAACACAACCGTCAATAATCTCATTCACAGTTTTATAAAAATAATCTAAAGCCGCCTCAGAGTTATGAATATTAAACAACGGTTCCCAATTTACCAACATAAAAGAATTATACAAACCTAGAAAGTCAGCTTTATTAAAATTCCACCTTCGTCTATTGAGTGACGAAACACATTTTTTCTGAGGAGGAGGGTTACACTCTGCCTCCAGATGACAAAGCTTCGCGCTTATGACCAGTGGTGGATGTTGTCTATCAACATTAACTAAAGGTTCCTCAGAAAGTTGAACTCCTACCCCACTCAAGTCAAACGTCGACAATACTAAATCTAAGGCACGATTATTAATATTAACAACGTCATTTACCTGCCGAAATCCACCGTAGGCAATAAAATACTCCAAATAACTTTGAATTTCTACTGTCGTAGAAGGCATGTTAAAATCACCCAATACTAAAACTTTGTCGTATTTAACACAAACATTCTCTAATATATGAAATAGATTCATATATTCATTAGCATCACATTTTGGCGGAATGTAAACAACACAACAGAAAAACAAAAAATGATTTTGTTTGTGTACCGTCGCGCACACAATCTCAAATAAGGCACTGTCCACATTGTCAACAGAAACGCGATTCAAACTAAAACGCGGTGAGGCCGCCAAAAACACTCCTCCTTGTTTACGTCCGTCTGTTCGATCACATCGTAATATGCTGAATTCCATTGGGATTAGTTCTCCGTCATGAATCCCTTCATTTAGACCTGACTCCGTAATTGCAAAGAGATCATACGTCGATGCCAATAGATTGTTATAAAATGTAGTTGTTTTCGTGCGTAATCCTCGAACATTCTGATAATACACTTGGACACTCTTATTGCTGACTTTGGTTACCTTTTCCTGAATTTCGGTAGTTACGAAACCACACCCATTGATTAAATTGCGCATTTAATGGCCAACTGTCCACGTTATTAACCCTCTCAAAAAGGGATTCTGGAACGCCAACCATAAATGACGCATAATCTCTTGCAGTCTTCGGAATAATTTTCTCGACTTTAATGTCTGCAGATCCACATATTTCCGTCACATGTTCACTAATCGCCTTCTCTGTTGTGTCAGGATGTAGTGACCACACATGCAAAAACTTCTTCCTCTGAATAGCTCGAAGCGCTACAATTTGAGTGTTTCCTCCTTTTTGTATAGTATTGGTAATAGTTTTTGGTCGTTTTTTATTACCACCTACTACTTTCCATTCTTCAGAAGCAGCATTATCCTCCAATACTATCTCAGCGTTTTCCGACCTGTCGCTTGTTTTCTGCAGTATGGACGCCGCCTTATTCTTGGCCCGCTCAGTCGCTCGGCGCGTTCGTTCCGTCACTATTTCGTGAGGTTCATTAACATCAATTCCGACGTTCGTCTCACTTGCACGCTGCGTAGAAGGTATCACGACTGGTTTCGCCATCTCGCTCTTTGCAGTATTCATTGATGAGATATGAACTTCGATCTTCTTAATGTTTGAGGACAAATCTGCAAGTACCCTCGTCTGTTCTGCGATCACCTGCTGCTGATCTTCAATTTTCTTATTTTGCGACTCAATCACTGCCGATTGAGCAACAATTTTTGCTGTCAACGCTGCAACTTTCTTCATAAGTTCGTTGAACGCCGTTTCCACATTGAATTTGGACATTTTTACCGTTTATCGGAATAAAATCACACGGGGTCTAAGTTCGCGTGTCAAGCACAAAGTACAAGTAAGTAAATAATTTTTGCGTAAAGTTACCTACTTAGTTTAATGTACAGAATGCTTGGTTGACGGTTTCGTGATGAGATGGTTTACACCCTGTGTACCCTCAGAAGGTAAAGAGAACAAAGTCAAGGAAACCAATGTTCAAACTCACACAAACACCACAAATCTGATATTTCAATATAATCTAATCACATTAACGTTGTCAACAAAACAGCTTCGTAAATCATGAAAACCGTGTCATCTCGCATGAAATACCACGACACGAAAGTAAAGATATTAGAATTCAACCATCTTACTGTTCGTAAGTTTGCCAAACAATTAGGCACGCGGTAGCGACCCCATTTAATTGCTAAAACACAGTTTAAAGTTAATACCGGAGACGAACTAGGACCTTTTCTTAAGAGCGGGCCTAACGCCAGGATAAATTCTGATTTCCCCCGCGCGTCTCGCTACACCCGCATTAGTGCCGATAACAAACACGGGCGGCCGCGGCGCCACGACGCGCGAAGCGTGGGACCAAGCTTGCGTAGTGTAGCGGGTAGGGCGTAGTATATGCAAGCAACACAGTTAAATAAAGCCACTTTTTTTTCTTATTTTTTTTTTGTATTCATTTTTTAACACCTTCTATACAATACATTCCTATGTTGTTTGTATGTCGTGAAATAAAAATTTCGACTTTTGAGTACTCCATTTCATCTTAATTTTTTTCTCCATTTCGTTTTATCATCACGCCTGTTATTTTGACGACCCGATTGGCGCAGCGGTAGTGAGGCTGCCTTACGTTTTTAGGGTCCCGGGTTCGAATCCCGGTCGGAGCAAATGTTTGAGTGATGAGCATGGACATTTGTTTCCGAGTCATGGATGTTTATATGTATGTATAATATGTATGTATTTACAAACAAAAAGTATCTATGTAGTATATCAACTATCTGGTGTCCACGACACAAGCCTCGTTGCTTAGTGTGGCACTAGATGGCGCTGTGTGTAATGTCCAGCAATATTTATTTATTTATTTATACTTGTGTTTATGGTGGTTTTTTTTTGTTTTTTTGGCCCATGAGTGCCATACGCTCGACAACATAAACAAACACATATTAATGTCTACAATTTTTGCACAAATACCAACTAAAAAGAAAATGTTATATTATAAATACATTAAAAACGATAACAAAAAGTAAAATGATGAAATAATAAAATAAATAACATTCGATTTTTTTATAACTTATAAAATTTATAAATACTGTGACCATTAATAAGAGCAAAAAGGCATTCATAAACACCAAACATGACAAAATCGAGAAATGTATAAAATTGATAACCATAATAAAATTGAGGACATACCGTACAATAAGAATCAATAATAAAAGTAAAAATAATAGAATGTATAAAATTTATGACATTGGTAAAATTGAATAGGTAACGAATAAAAATTGATGAAATTAAAAAAAATAAAGATAATATATTGATAACTATTAGAGTTGCCGCGAATAGTGTTTATAGCGAATAATCGATTACCGATTAATCGCCATTCACTTTGGCGAATAGTCGAATAACTCGACATTACTATTCGACATAAAATAATCTCTCTGTTTATTCAGAAAGACTATTTTCCGAGGCAGGTTTAATTTACGAGGAAAAACGAAACCGACTTGCTCCAGAACGTGCAGAAAAAATTGTTTTTTTGCACCACAATCTGCCTCTGTTGGATTTTAAATATTAATTAAAAAGCCTTACTAATTTAATTTCATGAATATGATAGGCACAGGCACATATTACAGATAATAATTGATATTGTGTATTGTTTTATTAAGGAAAATAATTAAAAAAATGATTATTTTTAACTCATTAGTTCTTTTGTTCGTTAAAAGTTTATTTTCGACGACTCTTCGCCGAATGCCGAATAATACTAGCTATTATTCGGTATTCGACGAATATCAAAAAAATGACGAGTAATGCCGAATACCGAATAATAGCGAGTATTCGCGGCAACTCTAATAACTATGCTAATATTTAAAAATGCATAAGATTGTATTAATGATACCTATACATGATATATACCTAATTGATAAAAACATTGATGAAAATTGTTTTAAATTGATACATCAAGACACAATAACAAAAATTATAGAATGTGTAAAATTAATAACATTGGTAGAATAAATATTTATAAAATACTGTGCCCGTTAATAAAAAGAACAAAAAGGCAATAATAATAAAAAGCACAAAAGATAAAATCGAAAATTTTATAAAATTGATAACAAAAATAAATTTGATGACATACACTAAGAATCAGAAACAAAAAGTAAAAATGGAGGAATGTGTAAAATTTATGAGCTCAAAATGAAAATCCCAGGCGGCCAGAACATTTTTGGTTTTCGATCATGGGTGTCGTTTTCATAGTTTTTGGGTCGCTGAATACAAAAATGAGGTCAATTTTGACCTCATTTTCGTATTCAGCGACCCCAAAAGGCAAGATGGTGCCGGGAAAAAAATGTGGTTTTTCACATCATGGGTGTCATTTTTATGGTTAACGTGGTCACCGATAACGAAAATGAGATCAAAATGAAAATCCAAGATGGCGCCCAAAAATTTATTTTTTGCGTCAACCCCGAAAACCATGAAAACGACACCCATGACGGAAAATCAATAATTTCCTGGGCTCCATCTCGAATTGTCATTTTGACCCCATTTTTGTAATCAGCGTCCTCGAAAACCATGAAAACGACACCGATGACGGAAAAACCAAAAATTTTCCTCGGCGCCATCTTGGATTTACATTTTGACCTCATTTTCGTAGTTTCCTCGAAAACCATGAAAATGACACCCATGACGTAAAATCAAAAAAATATGCCGGTGCCATCTTGGATTTTCATTTTGACTTCATTTTCGTTATCAGTGACCCTAAAAACCATAAAAACGACACCGATGACAGAAAAACCAAAAATTTTCTTTGGCACCATCTTGAATTTTCATTTTGACCTCATTTTCGTTATCAGCAGTGATAGGAATAGGTAGTGCTTATTAGCCTAAACTTCGAAGAACAGAGACAAGAATCGGAGACTTCCTTAGACCACAGAATAGATAATAGTACTTGCTTAGACTGTATTTTTTTCCGGGACATCACGTAAGTACCTACATCAAAAATTAATGTTATTTGGAATAAGTAATTGGTCTATGTTTACCTAAAGTTTGCGACTAGACATAACATAACACAGTCGTTACAACCATCAAAATTTCTGAAAGTTTTCTTTTTTTAAGAACATTTTGGAAACGACTTCTTCATCATAAAACTATGAAACGCTATCATTGTCAAGGAGCCGTACACGTTTTGAAGTAAATATCTACTTTCTAGCTCACTCTCGGCCACGTTTGTTGAAATTTCTAAAGTTCAAGTGATTTATTATTTCAAAAACAAAAGGTATTTGGATTTTATCTTACTAAAATATATTTCTGAAGTATATTTCAAAATTCTAAAATAATAGCCGGGTTACATTGTTTAGTAACACACTTAAACTTTAAAAACATCATTTAATCTTTATTGCATCGAAAGTACAATGGGCGGACTTTTATGGCTGCGCATTTAGTTATCTACTCTTAGAATTTACAAAAAAAAACTCGTCGTGGTCGCATAATAAAATATAGTCTAAGGAAGTCTCCGATTCTTTTCTCTGTTCTTCTTCGAAGTTTAGACTAATAAGCACTACCTATTCCTATCACTGGTTATCAGTGACCACGTAAACCATGAAAAAGACACCCATGACGGAAAATCTAAAATTTTCCTCGTCGCCATCTTGGATTTTCATTTTGACCACATTTTCGTAATAAGCAACCATGAAAACCATGAAAACGACACCCATGTTTGAAAAACCTAAAATTTTGCACGCCGCCATCTTGGATTTTTATTTTGACCTCATTTTCGTTATCAGCGACTCCGAAACCATGAAAATGTCACCCACGACAGAAAAACCAAAAAACCAACTTCAAGTATAAATAACAGGCGTGAATGTTTACAGAGTGAACCTCAGTGGCCATTAAGTCGCGCAAAAGTCCAGTCGCGCAAGTGTCTTTCGCGCAAGTTTCTTGATACCTACTACCTACCTACTACCTACCTACTACCTACCTACTACCTACCTACTA
>CAJHXD020000020.1:0-30357 GCA_905147715.2 Xestia xanthographa | reverse complement strand
AATTTCACCCCAAAACCTGGAAACTGGGACACGGACCGCGGACCAGAATTCAGGGATGAAGGGTGAGGACTATTGCAACTATAAACTAACGTTATTTTTGTAAAAGAATTTGGAAAAACAATTAATTTTGACGATTTACTTTGAAAATTCGAAAAATTCCCGAGTGTTAGTAGGGATAAAGTCCCGACGCGCGTGTAAGCGCGTGCGATATGGTCAGAACGTAGGCGGAGGCCTAGTTTGGTCTAAAAACACTGAAAACCGCTTCAAAAATCGCGCGTCTGGAAGCGAAGATATCTACGTTTGTGTTTTTTACTCGCTCCCTTAGGTAGATTTTGGGTACTAACAGAGATGTATGGGAAAACTATTTTTAGAAAAAGACAAGTTTTATTCGGGCTAGGGGCGCGGGCAAGGTGTCCAGAGACGCGTCTCCGCGCGGGCTAGCTATATAAAGAATAAAACTTACTAGGTGCCGACCAAAAATTTTGAGTTGTGGTCAAAAAACCCGTTTTTGAACCGAAAAATTTTGAATTTCACCCCAAAACCTGGAAACTGGGACACGGACCGCGGACCAGAATTCAGGGATGAAGGGTGAGGACTATTGCAACTATAAACTAACGTTATTTTTGTAAAAAGAATTTGGAAAAAACAATTAATTTTGACGATTTACTTTGAAATTCGAAAAATTCCCGAGTGTTAGTAGGGATAAAGTCCCGACGCGCGTGTAAGCGCGTGCGATATGGTCAGAACGTAGGCGGAGGCCTAGTTTGGTCTAAAAACACTGAAAACCGCTTCAAAATCGCGCGTCTGGAAGCGAAGATATCTACGTTTGTGTTTTTTACTCGCTCCCTTAGGTAGATTTTGGGTACTAACAGAGATGTATGGGAAAACTATTTTTAGAAAAAGACAAGTTTTATTCGGGCTAGGGGCGCGGGCAAGGTGTCCAGAGACGCGTCTCCGCGCGGGCTAGCTATATAAAGAATAAAACTTACTAGGTGCCGACCAAAAATTTTGAGTTGTGGTCAAAAAACCCGTTTTTGAACCGAAAAATTTTGAATTTCACCCCAAAACCTGGAAACTGGGACACGGACCGCGGACCAGAATTCAGGGATGAAGGGTGAGGACTATTGCAACTATAAACTAACGTTATTTTTGTAAAAGAATTTGGAAAAACAATTAATTTTGACGATTTACTTTGAAAATTCGAAAAATTCCCGAGTGTTAGTAGGGATAAAGTCCCGACGCGCGTGTAAGCGCGTGCGATATGGTCAGAACGTAGGCGGAGGCCTAGTTTGGTCTAAAAACACTGAAAACCGCTTCAAAATCGCGCGTCTGGAAGCGAAGATATCTACGTTTGTGTTTTTTACTCGCTCCCTTAGGTAGATTTTGGGTACTAACAGAGATGTATGGGAAAACTATTTTTAGAAAAAGACAAGTTTTATTCGGGCTAGGGGCGCGGGCAAGGTGTCCAGAGACGCGTCTCCGCGCGGGCTAGCTATATAAAGAATAAAACTTACTAGGTGCCGACCAAAAATTTTGAGTTGTGGTCAAAAAACCCGTTTTTGAACCGAAAAATTTTGAATTTCACCCCAAAACCTGGAAACTGGGACACGGACCGCGGACCAGAATTCAGGGATGAAGGGTGAGGACTATTGCAACTATAAACTAACGTTATTTTTGTAAAAGAATTTGGAAAAAACAATTAATTTGACGATTTACTTTGAAAATTCGAAAAATTCCCGAGTGTTAGTAGGGATAAAGTCCCGACGCGCGTGTAAGCGCGTGCGATATGGTCAGAACGTAGGCGGAGGCCTAGTTTGGTCTAAAAACACTGAAAACCGCTTCAAAATCGCGCGTCTGGAAGCGAAGATATCTACGTTTGTGTTTTTTACTCGCTCCCTTAGGTAGATTTTGGGTACTAACAGAGATGTATGGGAAAACTATTTTTAGAAAAAGACAAGTTTTATTCGGGCTAGGGGCGCGGGCAAGGTGTCCAGAGACGCGTCTCCGCGCGGGCTAGCTATATAAAGAATAAAACTTACTAGGTGCCGACCAAAAATTTTGAGTTGTGGTCAAAAAACCCGTTTTTGAACCGAAAAATTTTGAATTTCACCCCAAAACCTGGAAACTGGGACACGGACCGCGGACCAGAATTCAGGGATGAAGGGGTGAGGACTATTGCAACTATAAACTAACGTTATTTTTGTAAAAGAATTTGGAAAAACAATTAATTTGACGATTTACTTTGAAAATTCGAAAAATTCCCGAGTGTTAGTAGGGATAAAGTCCCGACGCGCGTGTAAGCGCGTGCGATATGGTCAGAACGTAGGCGGAGGCCTAGTTTGGTCTAAAAACACTGAAAACCGCTTCAAAATCGCGCGTCTGGAAGCGAAGATATCTACGTTTGTGTTTTTTACTCGCTCCCTTAGGTAGATTTTGGGTACTAACAGAGATGTATGGGAAAACTATTTTTAGAAAAAGACAAGTTTTATTCGGGCTAGGGGCGCGGGCAAGGTGTCCAGAGACGCGTCTCCGCGCGGGCTAGCTATATAAAGAATAAAACTTACTAGGTGCCGACCAAAAATTTTGAGTTGTGGTCAAAAAACCCGTTTTTGAACCGAAAAATTTTGAATTTCACCCCAAAACCTGGAAACTGGGACACGGACCGCGGACCAGAATTCAGGGATGAAGGGTGAGGACTATTGCAACTATAAACTAACGTTATTTTTGTAAAAGAATTTGGAAAAACAATTAATTTTGACGATTTACTTTGAAAATTCGAAAAATTCCCGAGTGTTAGTAGGGATAAAGTCCCGACGCGCGTGTAAGCGCGTGCGATATGGTCAGAACGTAGGCGGAGGCCTAGTTTGGTCTAAAAACACTGAAAACCGCTTCAAATCGCGCGTCTGGAAGCGAAGATATCTACGTTTGTGTTTTTTACTCGCTCCCTTAGGTAGATTTTGGGTACTAACAGAGATGTATGGGAAAACTATTTTTAGAAAAAGACAAGTTTTATTCGGGCTAGGGGCGCGGGCAAGGTGTCCAGAGACGCGTCTCCGCGCGGGCTAGCTATATAAAGAATAAAACTTACTAGGTGCCGACCAAAAATTTTGAGTTGTGGTCAAAAAACCCGTTTTTGAACCGAAAAATTTTGAATTTCACCCCAAAACCTGGAAACTGGGACACGGACCGCGGACCAGAATTCAGGGATGAAGGGTGAGGACTATTGCAACTATAAACTAACGTTATTTTTTGTAAAAGAATTTGGAAAAAACAATTAATTTTGACGATTTACTTTGAAAATTCGAAAAATTCCCGAGTGTTAGTAGGATAAAGTCCCGACGCGCGTGTAAGCGCGTGCGATATGGTCAGAACGTAGGCGGAGGCCTAGTTTGGTCTAAAAACACTGAAAACCGCTTCAAAATCGCGCGTCTGGAAGCGAAGATATCTACGTTTGTGTTTTTTACTCGCTCCCTTAGGTAGATTTTGGGTACTAACAGAGATGTATGGGAAAACTATTTTTAGAAAAAGACAAGTTTTATTCGGGCTAGGGGCGCGGGCAAGGTGTCCAGAGACGCGTCTCCGCGCGGGCTAGCTATATAAGAATAAAACTTACTAGGTGCCGACCAAAAATTTGAGTTGTGGTCAAAAAACCCGTTTTTGAACCGAAAAATTTTGAATTTCACCCCAAAACCTGGAAACTGGGACACGGACCGCGGACCAGAATTCAGGGATGAAGGGTGAGGACTATTGCAACTATAAACTAACGTTATTTTTGTAAAAGAATTTGGAAAAACAATTAATTTTGACGATTTACTTTGAAAATTCGAAAAATTCCCGAGTGTTAGTAGGGATAAAGTCCCGACGCGCGTGTAAGCGCGTGCGATATGGTCAGAACGTAGGCGGAGGCCTAGTTTGGTCTAAAAACACTGAAAACCGCTTCAAAATCGCGCGTCTGGAAGCGAAGATATCTACGTTTGTGTTTTTTACTCGCTCCCTTAGGTAGATTTTGGGTACTAACAGAGATGTATGGGAAAACTATTTTTAGAAAAAGACAAGTTTTATTCGGGCTAGGGGCGCGGGCAAGGTGTCCAGAGACGCGTCTCCGCGCGGGCTAGCTATATAAAGAATAAAACTTACTAGGTGCCGACCAAAAATTTTGAGTTGTGGTCAAAAAACCCGTTTTTGAACCGAAAAATTTTGAATTTCACCCCAAAACCTGGAAACTGGACACGGACCGCGGACCAGAATTCAGGGATGAAGGGTGAGGACTATTGCAACTATAAACTAACGTTATTTTTGTAAAAGAATTTGGAAAAACAATTAATTTTGACGATTTACTTTGAAAATTCGAAAAATTCCCGAGTGTTAGTAGGGATAAAGTCCCGACGCGCGTGTAAGCGCGTGCGATATGGTCAGAACGTAGGCGGAGGCCTAGTTTGGTCTAAAAACACTGAAAACCGCTTCAAAATCGCGCGTCTGGAAGCGAAGATATCTACGTTTGTGTTTTTTACTCGCTCCCTTAGGTAGATTTTGGGTACTAACAG
Organism: Xestia xanthographa; assembly: GCA_905147715.2. Classification (NCBI taxonomy): domain Eukaryota; kingdom Metazoa; phylum Arthropoda; class Insecta; order Lepidoptera; family Noctuidae; genus Xestia; species Xestia xanthographa. The sequence goes on along the minus strand of CAJHXD020000020.1, from coordinate 25,813 downwards.
AGATGTATGGGAAAACTATTTTTAGAAAAAGACAAGTTTTATTCGGGCTAGGGGCGCGGGCAAGGTGTCCAGAGACGCGTCTCCGCGCGGGCTAGCTATATAAAGAATAAAACTTACTAGGTGCCGACCAAAAATTTTGAGTTGTGGTCAAAAAACCCGTTTTTGAACCGAAAAATTTTGAATTTCACCCCAAAACCTGGAAACTGGGACACGGACCGCGGACCAGAATTCAGGGATGAAGGGTGAGGACTATTGCAACTATAAACTAACGTTATTTTTGTAAAAGAATTTGGAAAAACAATTAATTTTGACGATTTACTTTGAAAATTCGAAAAATTCCCGAGTGTTAGTAGGGATAAAGTCCCGACGCGCGTGTAAGCGCGTGCGATATGGTCAGAACGTAGGCGGAGGCCTAGTTTGGTCTAAAAACACTGAAAACCGCTTCAAAATCGCGCGTCTGGAAGCGAAGATATCTACGTTTGTGTTTTTTACTCGCTCCCTTAGGTAGATTTTGGGTACTAACAGAGATGTATGGGAAAACTATTTTTAGAAAAAGACAAGTTTTATTCGGGCTAGGGGCGCGGGCAAGGTGTCCAGAGACGCGTCTCCGCGCGGGCTAGCTATATAAAGAATAAAACTTACTAGGTGCCGACCAAAAATTTTGAGTTGTGGTCAAAAAACCCGTTTTTGAACCGAAAAATTTTGAATTTCACCCCAAAACCTGGAAACTGGGACACGGACCGCGGACCAGAATTCAGGGATGAAGGGTGAGGACTATTGCAACTATAAACTAACGTTATTTTTGTAAAAGAATTTGGAAAAACAATTAATTTTGACGATTTACTTTGAAAATTCGAAAAATTCCCGAGTGTTAGTAGGGATAAAGTCCCGACGCGCGTGTAAGCGCGTGCGATATGGTCAGAACGTAGGCGGAGGCCTAGTTTGGTCTAAAAACACTGAAAACCGCTTCAAAATCGCGCGTCTGGAAGCGAAGATATCTACGTTTGTGTTTTTTACTCGCTCCCTTAGGTAGATTTTGGGTACTAACAGAGATGTATGGGAAAACTATTTTTAGAAAAAGACAAGTTTTATTCGGGCTAGGGGCGCGGGCAAGGTGTCCAGAGACGCGTCTCCGCGCGGGCTAGCTATATAAAGAATAAAACTTACTAGGTGCCGACCAAAAATTTTGAGTTGTGGTCAAAAAACCCGTTTTTGAACCGAAAAATTTTGAATTTCACCCCAAAACCTGGAAACTGGGACACGGACCGCGGACCAGAATTCAGGGATGAAGGGTGAGGACTATTGCAACTATAAACTAACGTTATTTTTGTAAAAGAATTTGGAAAAACAATTAATTTTGACGATTTACTTTGAAAATTCGAAAAATTCCCGAGTGTTAGTAGGGATAAAGTCCCGACGCGCGTGTAAGCGCGTGCGATATGGTCAGAACGTAGGCGGAGGCCTAGTTTGGTCTAAAAACACTGAAAACCGCTTCAAAATCGCGCGTCTGGAAGCGAAGATATCTACGTTTGTGTTTTTTACTCGCTCCCTTAGGTAGATTTTGGGTACTAACAGAGATGTATGGGAAAACTATTTTTAGAAAAAGACAAGTTTTATTCGGGCTAGGGGCGCGGGCAAGGTGTCCAGAGACGCGTCTCCGCGCGGGCTAGCTATATAAAGAATAAAACTTACTAGGTGCCGACCAAAAATTTTGAGTTGTGGTCAAAAAACCCGTTTTTGAACCGAAAAATTTTGAATTTCACCCCAAAACCTGGAAACTGGGACACGGACCGCGGACCAGAATTCAGGGATGAAGGGTGAGGACTATTGCAACTATAAACTAACGTTATTTTTGTAAAAGAATTTGGAAAAACAATTAATTTTGACGATTTACTTTGAAAATTCGAAAAATTCCCGAGTGTTAGTAGGGATAAAGTCCCGACGCGCGTGTAAGCGCGTGCGATATGGTCAGAACGTAGGCGGAGGCCTAGTTTGGTCTAAAAACACTGAAAACCGCTTCAAAATCGCGCGTCTGGAAGCGAAGATATCTACGTTTGTGTTTTTTACTCGCTCCCTTAGGTAGATTTTGGGTACTAACAGAGATGTATGGGAAAACTATTTTTAGAAAAAGACAAGTTTTATTCGGGCTAGGGGCGCGGGCAAGGTGTCCAGAGACGCGTCTCCGCGCGGGCTAGCTATATAAAGAATAAAACTTACTAGGTGCCGACCAAAAATTTTGAGTTGTGGTCAAAAAACCCGTTTTTGAACCGAAAAATTTTGAATTTCACCCCAAAACCTGGAAACTGGGACACGGACCGCGGACCAGAATTCAGGGATGAAGGGTGAGGACTATTGCAACTATAAACTAACGTTATTTTTGTAAAAGAATTTGGAAAAACAATTAATTTTGACGATTTACTTTGAAAATTCGAAAAATTCCCGAGTGTTAGTAGGGATAAAGTCCCGACGCGCGTGTAAGCGCGTGCGATATGGTCAGAACGTAGGCGGAGGCCTAGTTTGGTCTAAAAACACTGAAAACCGCTTCAAAATCGCGCGTCTGGAAGCGAAGATATCTACGTTTGTGTTTTTTACTCGCTCCCTTAGGTAGATTTTGGGTACTAACAGAGATGTATGGGAAAACTATTTTTAGAAAAAGACAAGTTTTATTCGGGCTAGGGGCGCGGGCAAGGTGTCCAGAGACGCGTCTCCGCGCGGGCTAGCTATATAAAGAATAAAACTTACTAGGTGCCGACCAAAAATTTTGAGTTGTGGTCAAAAAACCCGTTTTTGAACCGAAAAATTTTGAATTTCACCCCAAAACCTGGAAACTGGGACACGGACCGCGGACCAGAATTCAGGGATGAAGGGTGAGGACTATTGCAACTATAAACTAACGTTATTTTTGTAAAAGAATTTGGAAAAACAATTAATTTTGACGATTTACTTTGAAAATTCGAAAAATTCCCGAGTGTTAGTAGGGATAAAGTCCCGACGCGCGTGTAAGCGCGTGCGATATGGTCAGAACGTAGGCGGAGGCCTAGTTTGGTCTAAAAACACTGAAAACCGCTTCAAAATCGCGCGTCTGGAAGCGAAGATATCTACGTTTGTGTTTTTTACTCGCTCCCTTAGGTAGATTTTGGGTACTAACAGAGATGTATGGGAAAACTATTTTTAGAAAAAGACAAGTTTTATTCGGGCTAGGGGCGCGGGCAAGGTGTCCAGAGACGCGTCTCCGCGCGGGCTAGCTATATAAAGAATAAAACTTACTAGGTGCCGACCAAAAATTTTGAGTTGTGGTCAAAAAACCCGTTTTTGAACCGAAAAATTTTGAATTTCACCCCAAAACCTGGAAACTGGGACACGGACCGCGGACCAGAATTCAGGGATGAAGGGTGAGGACTATTGCAACTATAAACTAACGTTATTTTTGTAAAAGAATTTGGAAAAACAATTAATTTTGACGATTTACTTTGAAAATTCGAAAAATTCCCGAGTGTTAGTAGGGATAAAGTCCCGACGCGCGTGTAAGCGCGTGCGATATGGTCAGAACGTAGGCGGAGGCCTAGTTTGGTCTAAAAACACTGAAAACCGCTTCAAAATCGCGCGTCTGGAAGCGAAGATATCTACGTTTGTGTTTTTTACTCGCTCCCTTAGGTAGATTTTGGGTACTAACAGAGATGTATGGGAAAACTATTTTTAGAAAAAGACAAGTTTTATTCGGGCTAGGGGCGCGGGCAAGGTGTCCAGAGACGCGTCTCCGCGCGGGCTAGCTATATAAAGAATAAAACTTACTAGGTGCCGACCAAAAATTTTGAGTTGTGGTCAAAAAACCCGTTTTTGAACCGAAAAATTTTGAATTTCACCCCAAAACCTGGAAACTGGGACACGGACCGCGGACCAGAATTCAGGGATGAAGGGTGAGGACTATTGCAACTATAAACTAACGTTATTTTTGTAAAAGAATTTGGAAAAACAATTAATTTTGACGATTTACTTTGAAAATTCGAAAAATTCCCGAGTGTTAGTAGGGATAAAGTCCCGACGCGCGTGTAAGCGCGTGCGATATGGTCAGAACGTAGGCGGAGGCCTAGTTTGGTCTAAAAACACTGAAAACCGCTTCAAAATCGCGCGTCTGGAAGCGAAGATATCTACCGGTTAGGTTAGGTTAGGTTAGGTTAGGTTAGGTTCACTCGAGGACCAGCCTCTGCGGTGTTTCCGGTGCTTCGGCATCGGCCACACCAGGCCTCTGTGTCCGTCTAAGGTAGACAGGACGGACACATGCTACCGCTGCGGCAAGGAGGGCCACAAAGCCGCCTCCTGCAAGGCCGCCACGCCGCACTGTGCGGTGTGTGCCGCCAGTGGCCGCCGATCAGGCCACGTAATGAAGGGGAGGAAGTGTATTCCTCCCCCTAAGCGTGGCAAAGTGCAGGCGCTGACCGGGCCTCTGCCTGCTGCTGCCGCTAACACCGCCGTTCCTGCGGCGGCTGTGGAGGAGGTTGCGATGTCCGACTGATGGACACAGTCGAACATCGCATCCTTCAGGCGAACACCAACCACTGCAGGACAGCCCAGGATCTGCTGATGCAGACCATGGCTGAGTGGTTGGTGGACTTGGCGGTGGTCGCCGAACCCTACTCGGTCCCTGGCCATTGGCTGGGCGACCGAGACGGCTTGGTGGCGTTGGTGGCGCGGTCTTCCACAGACTCCCCTCCCCTCTCGCTCTTAGAGAGGGGACCGGGATACGTGGCCGCCGCGTGGGGAGAGATAGCGATGGTGGGGGTGTATTTCTCCCCAAACCGCCCTCTCTCGGACTTTGAGGATTTCCTTGAAGTCCTCACTGCTGTCGTAGGGAGGGCGGCGCCACGCCAGGTCGTGGTGTTGGGTGACCTAAACGCCAAGTCGGTGGACTGGGGCAACCCGGCCGCCGGTTGCAACGTCCGGGGACGCGCCGTCCAGTTTTGGGCGGCCTCGTGCGGTGTGTCCCTCCTCAACAGGGGGGCGGTCCACACGTGTGTGCGGCAACAGGGCGGGTCTGTGGTGGACGTGTCGTTTGCCACCCCCGCGCTGGCCGCCCGCGTCGTGAACTGGCGGGTGGAGCTGGTGGAGACCTTGTCGGACCACCGTTACGTGCGGTTCGACATCTCCACCCGGCAGGGGAGGGGGACGGCCCGCGCTGGGCAATCTCCCTTCCCGCGGTGGGCACTCACCCGCCTGGACCGGGAGGCAGCCAAGGAGGCCGCCTTTCTCCAGGACTGGCTGTCGCCTCCCCCTGTCGAGGAGGTCCCGGACGTTGACGCCGCAGCGGTCCGGCTCAGGGGGTCCTTGACCGAGGTGTGCAACTCCAGCATGCCTCGGTCTCGCCGTCCGCCTCCCCGTCGTGCCGTCTACTGGTGGACGGAGGAGCTGGCGGGACTCCGGGCCACCTGCGTGGCGGCCAGAAGGGCCTACACACGGAGCCGACGGCGCAGCGCCCAAAACCGAGTCCGGGCAGAGGAGGACCGCCTGTACGCCTCTTACCGAGAGGCTGCGGAGGCCCTCAAGTCTGCAATGGGCGCTGCGCAAGACTCGGCCAGGGCCGAGATGCTGGAGGGTCTCGACAGGGATCCCTATGGGAGACCATATAAGGCGGCGCGGAACCAGCTCCGCCCCTATGGTCCCCCACTGTCGGAGACCCTCGAGCCAGCATTGTTGGATGGGGTGGTCCGGTCCCTGTTTCCGCGCAGGACCGACTTCGTCCCACCAACAATGGATCCCCCGCAAGGGGCGGCTCCACCGGAGGCAGAGGTCCCCCCGGTGACGGCGGCGGAACTCTGCGCGGGGGTTCTGAGCCTCCGCGCAAAGAAGACAGCCCCCGGACCGGATGGCGTCCCCGCACGGGTGGTGGCGATCGCCGCCTCCCAAATGGAGGACAGGTTTCGGGACCTCTTCAGTGCGTGTTTTACGGCTGGGAGGTTCCCGAAACTGTGGAAGGAGGGGCAGCTATGCCTCCTCCGAAAGGAGGGACGCCCGGTGGACTCCCCCTCGGCATACCGGCCCATCGTTCTGCTCGATGAGGTCGGTAAATTGTTCGAGGGGATTGTCGCCGGGAGGCTGGACAGCCATTTGCGGGAGGTAGGGCCGGATCTGTCGGACGCCCAATACGGTTTCCGCCGTGGGCGTTCGACGATCGACGCGCTGGCCCTACTGAAGGGCCAGGTGAGGGAGGCGGTGGAGGCGGGGGACGGAGTGCTGGCGGTGTCATTCGACATTGCCAACGCCTTCAACTCCGTCCCCCACTCGACGATATTGGAGGCGCTCCGGTATCACGGAGTGCCCCAATATCTGCGGGATCTCCTGGCCAGCTACTTGGAGGACCGAGAGGTCCTCTTCGTAGACAAAACGGCCACCGTGAGGCGCTACGGGGCAGAGTCCGGTGTTCCACAGGGGTCGGTGCTTGGCCCCCCCTTGTGGAACATCGGGTTCAATTGGCTCTTGCGGGGAGCCCTCCTCCCGGGCACGAGTGTCATCTGCTACGCGGATGACACTCTCCTCACTGCCCGGGGGAGGAACTTCGGGGATGCGGCCTGTCTGGCCTCGGCTGGCGGATCCTTGGTGGCAGAGAGGATCCGCCGCCTGGGATTGAAGGTGGCGCTGCACAAGACGGAGGCCGTGTACTTTCGCGGTCCACGGCAGCGCTGCCCTCCCGACGCCCACATCGTCGTGGAGGGCGTCCGTATAGGGGTCCAGCCCCAGATGAAATATCTGGGTCTGGTGCTGGACGACAGGTGGCGCTTCGGCCCGCACTTCAGCGGGCTGTCGACGCGCCTGTTGAAGGCCGCGGACGCCCTCTCGTGGCTCCTCCCAAACCTGGGGGGGCCCAAGGCGAAATGCCGGCGCCTCTATGCCGGTATCTTGCGGAGCATGGCCCTTTACGGGGCACCCATCTGGGCGGACTCCCTCCATAGGAGGGAGAATGCGACCGCCATCCGCAGGCCCCAGCGGGCCATTGCACAGCGGGTGGCGAGGGCTTACCGCTCGGTGGGCTTTTCGGCGGCGTGCGCTCTGGCCGGCACCCCTCCTTGGGAGTTGGAGGCATGGGTGCTTGCCAGAGTCTACGAGTGGACGGCGCACCGGAAGGCGCTCGGGGAGCGCCCCGTCGCCGAAGAGCGGGAGGCCGTGCGGCAGGAGGCGAAGGACGCCATCGTCCTCCATTGGACGGAGGACCTCGCCAACGCTGCCTTTGGCCGCCGGACGTTGGACGCGCTCGGTCCGGTCCTGAAGGGCTGGCTCGAGCGGTCCCACGGTTTCCTCTCTTTCCGTCTGGTGCAGGTGTTGTCCGGGCACGGCTGCTTCGGATCGCACCTGCACCGGATCGGGAGGGAGGAGACCCCGGCGTGCCACGACTGTGGCGCGGCGGAGGACACGGCGCAGCACACCCTCGAGGTGTGCCCGGCGTGGGCCGAGCTGCGCCGCGGTCTGACCGCGGTGGTCGGACCGGACCTCTCGCTTCCCGGCGTGGTCGACGCCATGCTGGGGAGCGAGGAGGCCTGGTCAGCGGTAGCCTCCTTTTGCGAGGACGTACTCTCGCAGAAGGAGGAGGCGGAGCGCGCGCGGGAGGACGATCCTCTCGCTGCGCCGCTCCGCAGACGAAGAAGGGGGAGAAGGCGTCGAGCCCTCCCTCCTCATGGTGACGGGCGGGCTACAGGCACGGGGGTGCCTGCGCCCGCATTGCACCCGTCATCTTCGTCGGTCATTCCCGACCCCCCCACACCCATGAGGGTGTGAGGGGGGTCTGCCTTGCAATCGTCGGCGGAGGACTGGAAGTAAAGGCTGTGCCGGTTTCCCAGTCCCCCGCCACTCGGACGAAGCGGGAATGCGCTGGGTCGTTTTAGTGGGTATACCGGGCCCGCCCGGGGAGTCCCACATACCCCTCCCGTCCCCCGATGGGAGGGTATGCGTAATGCATTTTTTCCCAGCGACAAAAAAAAAAAAAAAAAAAAAAAAAAAAAAAAAAAAAAAAAAAAAAAAAAAAAAAAAGGTTACGTTAGGTTAGGTTAGGTTAGGTTAGGTTAGGTTATCTGCGGGATCTCCTGGCCAGCTACTTGGAGGACCGAGAGGTCCTCTTCGTAGACAAAACGGCCACCGTGAGGCGCTACGGGGCAGAGTCCGGTGTTCCACAGGGGTCGGTGCTTGGCCCCCCCTTGTGGAACATCGGGTTCAATTGGCTCTTGCGGGGAGCCCTCCTCCCGGGCACGAGTGTCATCTGCTACGCGGATGACACTCTCCTCACTGCCCGGGCGAGGAACTTCGGGGATGCGGCCTGTCTGGCCTCGGCTGGCGGATCCTTGGTGGCAGAGAGGATCCGCCGCCTGGGATTGAAGGTGGCGCTGCACAAGACGGAGGCCGTGTACTTTCGCGGTCCACGGCAGCGCTGCCCTCCCGACGCCCACATCGTCGTGGAGGGCGTCCGTATAGGGGTCCAGCCCCAGATGAAATATCTGGGTCTGGTGCTGGACGACAGGTGGCGCTTCGGCCCGCACTTCAGCGGGCTGTCGACGCGCCTGTTGAAGGCCGCGGACGCCCTCTCGTGGCTCCTCCCAAACCTGGGGGGGCCCAAGGCGAAATGCCGGCGCCTCTATGCCGGTATCTTGCGGAGCATGGCCCTTTACGGGGCACCCATCTGGGCGGACTCCCTCCATAGGAGGGAGAATGCGACCGCCATCCGCAGGCCCCAGCGGGCCATTGCACAGCGGGTGGCGAGGGCTTACCGCTCGGTGGGCTTTTCGGCGGCGTGCGCTCTGGCCGGCACCCCTCCTTGGGAGTTGGAGGCATGGGTGCTTGCCAGAGTCTACGAGTGGACGGCGCACCGGAAGGCGCTCGGGGAGCGCCCCGTCGCCGAAGAGCGGGAGGCCGTGCGGCAGGAGGCGAAGGACGCCATCGTCCTCCATTGGACGGAGGACCTCGCCAACGCCGCCTTTGGCCGCCGGACGTTGGACGCGCTCGGTCCGGTCCTGAAGGGCTGGCTCGAGCGGTCCCACGGTTTCCTCTCTTTCCGTCTGGTGCAGGTGTTGTCCGGGCACGGCTGCTTCGGATCGCACCTGCACCGGATCGGGAGGGAGGAGACCCCGGCGTGCCACGACTGCGGCGCGGCGGAGGACACGGCGCAGCACACCCTCGAGGTGTGCCCGGCGTGGGCCGAGCTGCGCCGGGGTCTCACCGCGGTGGTCGGACCGGACCTCTCGCTTCCCGGCGTGGTCGACGCCATGCTGGGGAGCGAGGAGGCCTGGTCAGCGGTAGCCTCCTTTTGCGAGGACGTACTCTCGCAGAAGGAGGAGGCGGAGCGCGCGCGGGAGGACGATCCTCTCGCTGCGCCGCTCCGCAGACGAAGAAGGGGGAGAAGGCGTCGAGCCCTCCCTCCTCATGGTGACGGGCGGGCTACAGGCACGGGGGTGCCTGCGCCCGCATTGCACCCGTCATCTTCGTCGGTCATTCCCGACCCCCCCACAACCGTGAGGGTGTGAGGGGGGTCTGCCTTGCAATCGTCGGCGGAGGACTGGAAGTAAAGGCTGTGCCGGTTTCCCAGTCCCCCGCCACTCGGACGAAGCGGGAATGCGCTGGGTCGTTTTAGTGGGTATACCGGGTCCGCCCGGGGAGTCCCACATACCCCTCCCGTCCCCCGATGGGAGGGTATGCGTAATGCATTTTTTCCCAGCGACAAAAAAAAAAAAAAAAAAAAAAAAAAAAAAAGGTTAGGTTAGGTTAGGTTAGGTTTTTTTTTTTTTTTTTTTTTTTTCGTTTTGGCAGGAGTGGGAAATCCCCGCGGACACCTCGACTATCCCACAGGAATTTCTCTTGTGAGACAGTCGAGGTAGTGCCGGACTCGAACCGGCTAAAACCACACTCCTGCCCCACCAGTGTTCCTCTGACATGGTCAAAGCACTTTTCCACATTTTTTTTTTTGCCTTGTATAGCGACTAATTTTTTAGAAGGCCGAAGAGACCATGCTCTATGCTCTTAATTTTGTCAAATAGATTTTTCAATACTGTTCAGATCTCGATTATTTATATTTATGTTTATCTTTTTACTATAATTATATTAACTTCTTCTTTCTACTTTATTTTACTGTTTGACTTAATATTTTATTTGTTACAATATACAATTAAATTCTACTACTACAAATTTATTTATCTACTAAAAGCATTTAAATTTAATTTTACAATTTTCATTTTTTACGATCCCCTTTATTTCTGCCGTCGTATTAATTCTTTGAATTCGTTTTATTTTGCATTATTAATTATTTGGTTTAACATCTATAATATCAACACTATATACTTAATAATTATATAGTTTCATATAATAGTCCTTAACACCAGTGTTATGCAAAATTTTTCGAAACAGATTTCCAACCAATTTGATACAGCTTGTCGATTCCACTAGAGTTGACCCACAAACTAGCTTAATTCCAGCCACTTTCTCACGAAAGTGACTCCAATTACTCTCCTCCATTAGGACAACCCTAATGGTTCGCTCAATGCGTCTGCAATCTGGTTGTATCAAACTGGTTGTATCTGTGTACGCGGAAGTGGGCGCATCGACAACTTTAGCAATACGCTATGGTTGCTCTAGCGAATGCGTCCCACTTCCCGCGCACCGGGCATTCTTTGCTGAAAGCATTGTGCGAGCGCTCCCCAAGCTTGGCTCTGGTGCAGTTCAAGCACACCGCTGCCTCGCCAAGATCTTTGACTGGACAGTCCACCCGAAAGTGTGGACCACCACAGTGGCTGCATAGGTCAACCGGCTCCGTGCAGAGACGTTTGCCGTGACCGTATGCTAAGCAGCGGGTGCACTGCACCAGAGGCGTCTGGTCTTCGACTCGCACTCGCTGGAGGTCAATGCGGAGCTTGCCTCCCTCGAGTGCCCTCTTCCAGATAGCTGGGGAGACGCTCAGAACAATGCTGTTCACATGGGGGTTACGCGATTTTTTCCTAAATTTAATAGAGACTCTCTGTTCCCCATCGCCGAGGCCGTCAAATAACTCCCGGTTCTGATTCCTAAGGGCTCGTACCACGTCTTCGTCGCTGTGGATCAGCAACACGTCCCTTAGAATCAGAAGCGGGTCTCTGTTTTTGACTTCCTCGACGACGAGGTTCTCTCCGGCCTTTTCTAAACGTGCTTTAAGTTTTTGTCTCTCCTCCTTTGTTGCACACCCCATGATGACTTTCTGATCTTTGGCTTTTCTCACCCTCTCTACACGCACCCAGCCCTCCTTCGCGTCCACTGCTTTTCTCACTCTTTCGAGGATTTCGGCCCCCGTATCCCTTTCCTGTGTTGATGAGACAACCACGGAGTGCAGCGTCGTTCGCTCCAGGGCTGGCGCCCCGCTGTGGCACTTACTGACGGCCGCTACACTCGCGTAGGTTGTCTCCCCCACACTTTCTTTGCAGGCCAGACTGTCTCGGAGTCTATCGAGTTTCTCGGAGTTGTCCTTTAACTCCGAGATGTGCTCCTTCATGGTTCTTAGGAGCTCAGTCTGGCCAGCAAGAACTTCAATGGAAATGGGTTGGGGACCGAAGTCAGCAGTGGGTGCGGGTTCTGATACGGCGATGGGTGCGGCAGGGGCCCGGTCTTGCTCCGACTCCTTGACCAGCTCATAAAGCCTGTTTATGGCTTCGAGCACTGCAGTCTTGATCTCGGCCTTGAGGTTGCGAGAGTTGCCCAAATTAAGCTTGGCCTTATTAAGGCAAGCTCTCGCCTCCTCAGTGCGACTGCGGCACTTCGCCTCAGGCTTTTTGAGCGGTCTTGAGGCTTCGATAGCGGCTCGGCGCGTCCCCGGAGTGGCAGGGCCCTGCCTTGACGCAGAAGGAGTCTCGTCTCCGAAGGAAATTCTCCTCCTCGCATCAGGCGAAGGCCCCACTTTCTCCGCCGATCGCGGCGAGCCACTAGAGCCTTGTGCTATCACGGTACTGGATGGGGTGTGGAACATATTTAAATTTGGGAGTAGGTGTTATCAGAACCAACTCCTGTAAAGAGGAAGTCAGAACGATATCTACGTACTCCTGAGGAAAGGTTTGTAAATTTGGACACTGGGTTTTTCTATGTCCCTGTAAAGGGGGGAACACAGAATGTAATAAATAAGGATAAAATATGAATACTAATAATAAAATTATTAAAATCAAATTAAAATAACTCAAATAATATCATAAAACTTATACTAAATAATGTGTTCACCGTTTGCCAATTTAACGATGAAACGTCAACTATTATATGAGACTTAAGGTCTCAGTCACAGTTTAAAAAGGCACTTTCTCGTCAAATCCCTACTAACAGACCTCAAATATGCTAACGGAGCTAAATTCCAAAAACATAAACTTTGCCAAAAATCCCACGTCTACCTTCCTATAGACCAGAGGGCGGGTGGGTGGGCAAAATTTATTCGAGCTAGGGGCGCGTGCGAGGTGTCCAGAGACGCGTCTCCGCGCGGGCTAGCTATATAAAGAATAAAACTTACTAGGTGCCGACCAAAAATTTTGAGTTTCGGTCAAAAAACCCGTTTTTGAACCGAAAAATTTTGAATTTCTCCCCAAAACCTGGAAACTGGGACGCGGAACGCGGACCAGAATTCAGGGATGAAGGGTGAGGACTATTGCAACTATAAACTAACGTTATTTTTGCGAAAGAATTTGGAAAAACAATTAATTTTGACAATTTAATTTGAAAATTCGAAAAATTCCCGAGTGTTAGTAGGGATAAAGTCCCGACGCGCGTGTAAGCGCGTGCGATATGGTCAAAACGTAGGCGGAGGCCTAGTTTGGTCTAAAAACACTGAAAACCGCTTCAAAATCGCGCGTCTGGAAGCGAAGATATCTACGTTTGTGTTTTTTACTCGCTCCCTTAGGTAGATTTTGGGTACTAACAGAGATGTATGGGAAAACTATTTTTTAGAAAAAATACAAGTTCTATTCGGGCTAGGGGCGCGGGCGAGGGGTCCAGAGACGCGTCTCCGCGCGGGCTAGCTATATAAAGAATAAAACTTACTAGGTGCCGACCAAAAATTTTGAGTTTCGGTCAAAAAACCCGTTTTTGAACCGAAAAATTTTGAATTTCTCCCCAAAACCTGGAAACTGGGACGCGGAACGCGGACCAGAATTCAGGGATGAAGGGTGAGGACTATTGCAACTATAAACTAACGTTATTTTTGCGAAAGAATTTGGAAAAACAATTAATTTTGACAATTTAATTTGAAAATTCGAAAAATTCCCGAGTGTTAGTAGGGATAAAGTCCCGACGCGCGTGTAAGCGCGTGCGATATGGTCAAAACGTAGGCGGAGGCCTAGTTTGGTCTAAAAACACTGAAAACCGCTTCAAAATCGCGCGTCTGGAAGCGAAGATATCTACGTTTGTGTTTTTTACTCGCTCCCTTAGGTAGATTTTGGGTACTAACAGAGATGTATGGGAAAACTATTTTTTAGAAAAAATACAAGTTCTATTCGGGCTAGGGGCGCGGGCGAGGGGTCCAGAGACGCGTCTCCGCGCGGGCTAGCTATATAAAGAATAAAACTTACTAGGTGCCGACCAAAAATTTTGAGTTTCGGTCAAAAAACCCGTTTTTGAACCGAAAAATTTTGAATTTCTCCCCAAAACCTGGAAACTGGGACGCGGAACGCGGACCAGAATTCAGGGATGAAGGGTGAGGACTATTGCAACTATAAACTAACGTTATTTTTGCGAAAGAATTTGGAAAAACAATTAATTTTGACAATTTAATTTGAAAATTCGAAAAATTCCCGAGTGTTAGTAGGGATAAAGTCCCGACGCGCGTGTAAGCGCGTGCGATATGGTCAAAACGTAGGCGGAGGCCTAGTTTGGTCTAAAAACACTGAAAACCGCTTCAAAATCGCGCGTCTGGAAGCGAAGATATCTACGTTTGTGTTTTTTACTCGCTCCCTTAGGTAGATTTTGGGTACTAACAGAGATGTATGGGAAAACTATTTTTTAGAAAAAATACAAGTTCTATTCGGGCTAGGGGCGCGGGCGAGGGGTCCAGAGACGCGTCTCCGCGCGGGCTAGCTATATAAAGAATAAAACTTACTAGGTGCCGACCAAAAATTTTGAGTTTCGGTCAAAAAACCCGTTTTTGAACCGAAAAATTTTGAATTTCTCCCCAAAACCTGGAAACTGGGACGCGGAACGCGGACCAGAATTCAGGGATGAAGGGTGAGGACTATTGCAACTATAAACTAACGTTATTTTTGCGAAAGAATTTGGAAAAACAATTAATTTTGACAATTTAATTTGAAAATTCGAAAAATTCCCGAGTGTTAGTAGGGATAAAGTCCCGACGCGCGTGTAAGCGCGTGCGATATGGTCAAAACGTAGGCGGAGGCCTAGTTTGGTCTAAAAACACTGAAAACCGCTTCAAAATCGCGCGTCTGGAAGCGAAGATATCTACGTTTGTGTTTTTTACTCGCTCCCTTAGGTAGATTTTGGGTACTAACAGAGATGTATGGGAAAACTATTTTTTAGAAAAAATACAAGTTCTATTCGGGCTAGGGGCGCGGGCGAGGGGTCCAGAGACGCGTCTCCGCGCGGGCTAGCTATATAAAGAATAAAACTTACTAGGTGCCGACCAAAAATTTTGAGTTTCGGTCAAAAAACCCGTTTTTGAACCGAAAAATTTTGAATTTCTCCCCAAAACCTGGAAACTGGGACGCGGAACGCGGACCAGAATTCAGGGATGAAGGGTGAGGACTATTGCAACTATAAACTAACGTTATTTTTGCGAAAGAATTTGGAAAAACAATTAATTTTGACAATTTAATTTGAAAATTCGAAAAATTCCCGAGTGTTAGTAGGGATAAAGTCCCGACGCGCGTGTAAGCGCGTGCGATATGGTCAAAACGTAGGCGGAGGCCTAGTTTGGTCTAAAAACACTGAAAACCGCTTCAAAATCGCGCGTCTGGAAGCGAAGATATCTACGTTTGTGTTTTTTACTCGCTCCCTTAGGTAGATTTTGGGTACTAACAGAGATGTATGGGAAAACTATTTTTTAGAAAAAATACAAGTTCTATTCGGGCTAGGGGCGCGGGCGAGGGGTCCAGAGACGCGTCTCCGCGCGGGCTAGCTATATAAAGAATAAAACTTACTAGGTGCCGACCAAAAATTTTGAGTTTCGGTCAAAAAACCCGTTTTTGAACCGAAAAATTTTGAATTTCTCCCCAAAACCTGGAAACTGGGACGCGGAACGCGGACCAGAATTCAGGGATGAAGGGTGAGGACTATTGCAACTATAAACTAACGTTATTTTTGCGAAAGAATTTGGAAAAACAATTAATTTTGACAATTTAATTTGAAAATTCGAAAAATTCCCGAGTGTTAGTAGGGATAAAGTCCCGACGCGCGTGTAAGCGCGTGCGATATGGTCAAAACGTAGGCGGAGGCCTAGTTTGGTCTAAAAACACTGAAAACCGCTTCAAAATCGCGCGTCTGGAAGCGAAGATATCTACGTTTGTGTTTTTTACTCGCTCCCTTAGGTAGATTTTGGGTACTAACAGAGATGTATGGGAAAACTATTTTTTAGAAAAAATACAAGTTCTATTCGGGCTAGGGGCGCGGGCGAGGGGTCCAGAGACGCGTCTCCGCGCGGGCTAGCTATATAAAGAATAAAACTTACTAGGTGCCGACCAAAAATTTTGAGTTTCGGTCAAAAACCCGTTTTTGAACCGAAAAATTTTGAATTTCTCCCCAAAACCTGGAAACTGGGACGCGGAACGCGGACCAGAATTCAGGGATGAAGGGTGAGGACTATTGCAACTATAAACTAACGTTATTTTTGCGAAAGAATTTGGAAAAACAATTAATTTTGACAATTTAATTTGAAAATTCGAAAAATTCCCGAGTGTTAGTAGGGATAAAGTCCCGACGCGCGTGTAAGCGCGTGCGATATGGTCAAAACGTAGGCGGAGGCCTAGTTTGGTCTAAAAACACTGAAAACCGCTTCAAAATCGCGCGTCTGGAAGCGAAGATATCTACGTTTGTGTTTTTTACTCGCTCCCTTAGGTAGATTTTGGGTACTAACAGAGATGTATGGGAAAACTATTTTTTAGAAAAAATACAAGTTCTATTCGGGCTAGGGGCGCGGGCGAGGGGTCCAGAGACGCGTCTCCGCGCGGGCTAGCTATATAAAGAATAAAACTTACTAGGTGCCGACCAAAAATTTGAGTTTCGGTCAAAAAACCCGTTTTGAACCGAAAAATTTTGAATTTCTCCCCAAAACCTGGAAACTGGACGCGGAACGCGGACCAGAATTCAGGGATGAAGGGTGAGGACTATTGCAACTATAAACTAACGTTATTTTTGCGAAAGAATTTGGAAAAACAATTAATTTTGACAATTTAATTTGAAAATTCGAAAAATTCCCGAGTGTTAGTAGGGATAAAGTCCCGACGCGCGTGTAAGCGCGTGCGATATGGTCAAAACGTAGGCGGAGGCCTAGTTTGGTCTAAAAACACTGAAAACCGCTTCAAAATCGCGCGTCTGGAAGCGAAGATATCTACGTTTGTGTTTTTTACTCGCTCCCTTAGGTAGATTTTGGGTACTAACAGAGATGTATGGGAAAACTATTTTTTTAGAAAAAATACAAGTTCTATTCGGGCTAGGGCGCGGGCGAGGGGTCCAGAGACGCGTCTCCGCGCGGGCTAGCTATATAAAGAATAAAACTTACTAGGTGCCGACCAAAAATTTTGAGTTTCGGTCAAAAAACCCGTTTTTGAACCGAAAAATTTTGAATTTCTCCCAAAACCTGGAAACTGGACGCGGAACGCGGACCAGAATTCAGGGATGAAGGGTGAGGACTATTGCAACTATAAACTAACGTTATTTTTGCGAAAGAATTTGGAAAAACAATTAATTTTGACAATTTAATTTGAAAATTCGAAAATTCCCGAGTGTTAGTAGGGATAAAGTCCCGACGCGCGTGTAAGCGCGTGCGATATGGTCAAAACGTAGGCGGAGGCCTAGTTTGGTCTAAAAACACTGAAAACCGCTTCAAAATCGCGCGTCTGGAAGCGAAGATATCTACGTTTGTGTTTTTTACTCGCTCCCTTAGGTAGATTTTGGGTACTAACAGAGATGTATGGGAAAACTATTTTTTAGAAAAAATACAAGTTCTATTCGGGCTAGGGGCGCGGGCGAGGGGTCCAGAGACGCGTCTCCGCGCGGGCTAGCTATATAAAGAATAAAACTTACTAGGTGCCGACCAAAAATTTTGAGTTTCGGTCAAAAAACCCGTTTTTGAACCGAAAAATTTTGAATTTCTCCCCAAAACCTGGAAACTGGGACGCGGAACGCGGACCAGAATTCAGGGATGAAGGGTGAGGACTATTGCAACTATAAACTAACGTTATTTTTGCGAAAGAATTTGGAAAAACAATTAATTTTGACAATTTAATTTGAAAATTCGAAAAATTCCCGAGTGTTAGTAGGGATAAAGTCCCGACGCGCGTGTAAGCGCGTGCGATATGGTCAAAACGTAGGCGGAGGCCTAGTTTGGTCTAAAAACACTGAAAACCGCTTCAAAATCGCGCGTCTGGAAGCGAAGATATCTACGTTTGTGTTTTTTACTCGCTCCCTTAGGTAGATTTTGGGTACTAACAGAGATGTATGGGAAAACTATTTTTTAGAAAAAATACAAGTTCTATTCGGGCTAGGGGCGCGGGCGAGGGGTCCAGAGACGCGTCTCCGCGCGGGCTAGCTATATAAAGAATAAAACTTACTAGGTGCCGACCAAAAATTTTGAGTTTCGGTCAAAAAACCCGTTTTTGAACCGAAAAATTTTGAATTTCTCCCCAAAACCTGGAAACTGGGACGCGGAACGCGGACCAGAATTCAGGGATGAAGGGTGAGGACTATTGCAACTATAAACTAACGTTATTTTTGCGATTTTTGCGAAAGAATTTGGAAAAACAATTAATTTTGACAATTTAATTTGAAAATTCGAAAAATTCCCGAGTGTTAGTAGGGATAAAGTCCCGACGCGCGTGTAAGCGCGTGCGATATGGTCAAAACGTAGGCGGAGGCCTAGTTTGGTCTAAAAACACTGAAAACCGCTTCAAAATCGCGCGTCTGGAAGCGAAGATATCTACGTTTGTGTTTTTTACTCGCTCCCTTAGGTAGATTTTGGGTACTAACAGAGATGTATGGGAAAACTATTTTTTAGAAAAAATACAAGTTCTATTCGGGCTAGGGGCGCGGGCGAGGGGTCCAGAGACGCGTCTCCGCGCGGGCTAGCTATATAAAGAATAAAACTTACTAGGTGCCGACCAAAAATTTTGAGTTTCGGTCAAAAAACCCGTTTTTGAACCGAAAAATTTTGAATTTCTCCCCAAAACCTGGAAACTGGGACGCGGAACGCGGACCAGAATTCAGGGATGAAGGGTGAGGACTATTGCAACTATAAACTAACGTTATTTTTGCGAAAGAATTTGGAAAAAACAATTAATTTTGACAATTTAATTTGAAAATTCGAAAAATTCCCGAGTGTTAGTAGGGATAAAGTCCCGACGCGCGTGTAAGCGCGTGCGATATGGTCAAAACGTAGGCGGAGGCCTAGTTTGGTCTAAAAACACTGAAAACCGCTTCAAAATCGCGCGTCTGGAAGCGAAGATATCTACGTTTGTGTTTTTTACTCGCTCCCTTAGGTAGATTTTGGGTACTAACAGAGATGTATGGGAAAACTATTTTTTAGAAAAAATACAAGTTCTATTCGGGCTAGGGGCGCGGGCGAGGGGTCCAGAGACGCGTCTCCGCGCGGGCTAGCTATATAAAGAATAAAACTTACTAGGTGCCGACCAAAAATTTTGAGTTTCGGTCAAAAAACCCGTTTTTGAACCGAAAAATTTTGAATTTCTCCCCAAAACCTGGAAACTGGGACGCGGAACGCGGACCAGAATTCAGGGATGAAGGGTGAGGACTATTGCAACTATAAACTAACGTTATTTTTGCGAAAGAATTTGGAAAAACAATTAATTTTGACAATTTAATTTGAAAATTCGAAAAATTCCCGAGTGTTAGTAGGGATAAAGTCCCGACGCGCGTGTAAGCGCGTGCGATATGGTCAAAACGTAGGCGGAGGCCTAGTTTGGTCTAAAAACACTGAAAACCGCTTCAAAATCGCGCGTCTGGAAGCGAAGATATCTACGTTTGTGTTTTTTACTCGCTCCCTTAGGTAGATTTTGGGTACTAACAGAGATGTATGGGAAAACTATTTTTTAGAAAAAATACAAGTTCTATTCGGGCTAGGGGCGCGGGCGAGGGGTCCAGAGACGCGTCTCCGCGCGGGCTAGCTATATAAAGAATAAAACTTACTAGGTGCCGACCAAAAATTTTGAGTTTCGGTCAAAAAACCCGTTTTTGAACCGAAAAATTTTGAATTTCTCCCCAAAACCTGGAAACTGGGACGCGGAACGCGGACCAGAATTCAGGGATGAAGGGTGAGGACTATTGCAACTATAAACTAACGTTATTTTTGCGAAAGAATTTGGAAAAACAATTAATTTTGACAATTTAATTTGAAAATTCGAAAAATTCCCGAGTGTTAGTAGGGATAAAGTCCCGACGCGCGTGTAAGCGCGTGCGATATGGTCAAAACGTAGGCGGAGGCCTAGTTTGGTCTAAAAACACTGAAAACCGCTTCAAAATCGCGCGTCTGGAAGCGAAGATATCTACGTTTGTGTTTTTTACTCGCTCCCTTAGGTAGATTTTGGGTACTAACAGAGATGTATGGGAAAACTATTTTTTAGAAAAAATACAAGTTCTATTCGGGCTAGGGGGCGCGGGCGAGGGGTCCAGAGACGCGTCTCCGCGCGGGCTAGCTATATAAAGAATAAAACTTATTAGGTGCCGACCAAAAATTTTGAGTTTCGGTCAAAAAACCCGTTTTTGAACCGAAAAATTTTGAATTTCTCCCCAAAACCTGGAAACTGGGACGCGGAACGCGGACCAGAATTCAGGGATGAAGGGTGAGGACTATTGCAACTATAAACTAACGTTATTTTTGCGAAAGAATTTGGAAAAACAATTAATTTTGACAATTTAATTTGAAAATTCGAAAAATTCCCGAGTGTTAGTAGGGATAAAGTCCCGACGCGCGTGTAAGCGCGTGCGATATGGTCAAAACGTAGGCGGAGGCCTAGTTTGGTCTAAAAACACTGAAAACCGCTTCAAAATCGCGCGTCTGGAAGCGAAGATATCTACGTTTGTGTTTTTTACTCGCTCCCTTAGGTAGATTTTGGGTACTAACAGAGATGTATGGGAAAACTATTTTTTAGAAAAAATACAAGTTCTATTCGGGCTAGGGGCGCGGGCGAGGGGTCCAGAGACGCGTCTCCGCGCGGGCTAGCTATATAAAGAATAAAACTTACTAGGTGCCGACCAAAAATTTTGAGTTTCGGTCAAAAAAACCCGTTTTTGAACCGAAAAATTTTGAATTTCTCCCCAAAACCTGGAAACTGGGACGCGGAACGCGGACCAGAATTCAGGGATGAAGGGTGAGGGACTATTGCAACTATAAACTAACGTTATTTTTGCGAAAGAATTTGGAAAAACAATTAATTTTGACAATTTAATTTGAAAATTCGAAAAATTCCCGAGTGTTAGTAGGGATAAAGTCCCGACGCGCGTGTAAGCGCGTGCGATATGGTCAAAACGTAGGCGGAGGCCTAGTTTGGTCTAAAAACACTGAAAACCGCTTCAAAATCGCGCGTCTGGAAGCGAAGATATCTACGTTTGTGTTTTTTACTCGCTCCCTTAGGTAGATTTTGGGTACTAACAGAGATGTATGGGAAAACTATTTTTTAGAAAAAATACAAGTTCTATTCGGGCTAGGGGCGCGGGCGAGGGGTCCAGAGACGCGTCTCCGCGCGGGCTAGCTATATAAAGAATAAAACTTACTAGGTGCCGACCAAAAATTTTGAGTTTCGGTCAAAAAACCCGTTTTTGAACCGAAAAATTTTGAATTTCTCCCCAAAACCTGGAAACTGGGACGCGGAACGCGGACCAGAATTCAGGGATGAAGGGTGAGGACTATTGCAACTATAAACTAACGTTATTTTTGCGAAAGAATTTGGAAAAACAATTAATTTTGACAATTTAATTTGAAAATTCGAAAAATTCCCGAGTGTTAGTAGGGATAAAGTCCCGACGCGCGTGTAAGCGCGTGCGATATGGTCAAAACGTAGGCGGAGGCCTAGTTTGGTCTAAAAACACTGAAAACCGCTTCAAAATCGCGCGTCTGGAAGCGAAGATATCTACGTTTGTGTTTTTTACTCGCTCCCTTAGGTAGATTTTGGGTACTAACAGAGATGTATGGGAAAACTATTTTTTAGAAAAAATACAAGTTCTATTCGGGCTAGGGGCGCGGGCGAGGGGTCCAGAGACGCGTCTCCGCGCGGGCTAGCTATATAAAGAATAAAACTTACTAGGTGCCGACCAAAAATTTTGAGTTTCGGTCAAAAAACCCGTTTTTGAACCGAAAAATTTTGAATTTCTCCCCAAAACCTGGAAACTGGGACGCGGAACGCGGACCAGAATTCAGGGATGAAGGGTGAGGACTATTGCAACTATAAACTAACGTTATTTTTGCGAAAGAATTTGGAAAAACAATTAATTTTGACAATTTAATTTGAAAATTCGAAAAATTCCCGAGTGTTAGTAGGGATAAAGTCCCGACGCGCGTGTAAGCGCGTGCGATATGGTCAAAACGTAGGCGGAGGCCTAGTTTGGTCTAAAAACACTGAAAACCGCTTCAAAATCGCGCGTCTGGAAGCGAAGATATCTACGTTTGTGTTTTTTACTCGCTCCCCTTAGGTAGATTTTGGGTACTAACAGAGATGTATGGGAAAACTATTTTTTAGAAAAAATACAAGTTCTATTCGGGCTAGGGGCGCGGGCGAGGGGTCCAGAGACGCGTCTCCGCGCGGGCTAGCTATATAAAGAATAAAACTTACTAGGTGCCGACCAAAAATTTTGAGTTTCGGTCAAAAAACCCCGTTTTTGAACCGAAAAATTTTGAATTTCTCCCCAAAACCTGGGAAACTGGGACGCGGAACGCGGACCAGAATTCAGGGATGAAGGGTGAGGACTATTGCAACTATAAACTAACGTTATTTTTGCGAAAGAATTTGGAAAAACAATTAATTTTGACAATTTAATTTGAAAATTCGAAAAATTCCCGAGTGTTAGTAGGGATAAAGTCCCGACGCGCGTGTAAGCGCGTGCGATATGGTCAAAAACGTAGGCGGAGGCCTAGTTTGGTCTAAAAACACTGAAAACCGCTTCAAAATCGCGCGTCTGGAAGCGAAGATATCTACGTTTGTGTTTTTTACTCGCTCCCTTAGGTAGATTTTGGGTACTAACAGAGATGTATGGGAAAACTATTTTTTAGAAAAAATACAAGTTCTATTCGGGCTAGGGGCGCGGGCGAGGGGTCCAGAGACGCGTCTCCGCGCGGGCTAGCTATATAAAGAATAAAACTTACTAGGTGCCGACCAAAAATTTTGAGTTTCGGTCAAAAAACCCGTTTTTGAACCGAAAAAATTTTGAATTTCTCCCCAAAACCTGGAAACTGGGACGCGGAACGCGGACCAGAATTCAGGGATGAAGGGTGAGGACTATTGCAACTATAAACTAACGTTATTTTTGCGAAAGAATTTGGAAAAACAATTAATTTTGACAATTTAATTTGAAAATTCGAAAAATTCCCGAGTGTTAGTAGGGATAAAGTCCCGACGCGCGTGTAAGCGCGTGCGATATGGTCAAAAACGTAGGCGGAGGCCTAGTTTGGTCTAAAAACACTGAAAACCGCTTCAAAATCGCGCGTCTGGAAGCGAAGATATCTACGTTTGTGTTTTTTACTCGCTCCCTTAGGTAGATTTTGGGTACTAACAGAGATGTATGGGAAAACTATTTTTTAGAAAAAAATACAAGTTCTATTCGGGCTAGGGGCGCGGGCGAGGGGTCCAGAGACGCGTCTCCGCGCGGGCTAGCTATATAAAGAATAAAACTTACTAGGTGCCGACCAAAAATTTTGAGTTTCGGTCAAAAAACCCGTTTTTGAACCGAAAAATTTTGAATTTCTCCCCAAAACCTGGAAACTGGGACGCGGAACGCGGACCAGAATTCAGGGATGAAGGGTGAGGACTATTGCAACTATAAACTAACGTTATTTTTGCGAAAGAATTTGGAAAAACAATTAATTTTGACAATTTAATTTGAAAATTCGAAAAATTCCCGAGTGTTAGTAGGGATAAAGTCCCCGACGCGCGTGTAAGCGCGTGCGATATGGTCAAAACGTAGGCGGAGGCCTAGTTTGGTCTAAAAACACTGAAAACCGCTTCAAAATCGCGCGTCTGGAAGCGAAGATATCTACGTTTGTGTTTTTTTACTCGCTCCCTTAGGTAGATTTTGGGTACTAACAGAGATGTATGGGAAAACTATTTTTTAGAAAAAATACAAGTTCTATTCGGGCTAGGGGCGCGGGCGAGGGGTCCAGAGACGCGTCTCCGCGCGGGCTAGCTATATAAAGAATAAAACTTACTAGGTGCCGACCAAAAAATTTTGAGTTTCGGTCAAAAAACCCGTTTTTGAACCGAAAAATTTTGAATTTCTCCCCAAAACCTGGAAACTGGGACGCGGAACGCGGACCAGAATTCAGGGATGAAGGGTGAGGACTATTGCAACTATAAACTAACGTTATTTTTGCGAAAGAATTTGGAAAAACAATTAATTTTGACAATTTAATTTGAAAATTCGAAAAATTCCCGAGTGTTAGTAGGGATAAAGTCCCGACGCGCGTGTAAGCGCGTGCGATATGGTCAAAACGTAGGCGGAGGCCTAGTTTGGTCTAAAAACACTGAAAACCGCTTCAAAATCGCGCGTCTGGAAGCGAAGATATCTACGTTTGTGTTTTTTACTCGCTCCCTTAGGTAGATTTTGGGTACTAACAGAGATGTATGGGAAAACTATTTTTTAGAAAAAATACAAGTTCTATTCGGGCTAGGGGCGCGGGCGAGGGGTCCAGAGACGCGTCTCCCGCGCGGGCTAGCTATATAAAGAATAAAACTTACTAGGTGCCGACCAAAAATTTTGAGTTTCGGTCAAAAAACCCGTTTTTGAACCGAAAAATTTTGAATTTCTCCCCAAAACCTGGAAACTGGGACGCGGAACGCGGACCAGAATTCAGGGATGAAGGGTGAGGACTATTGCAACTATAAACTAACGTTATTTTTGCGAAAGAATTTGGAAAAACAATTAATTTTGACAATTTAATTTGAAAATTCGAAAAATTCCCGAGTGTTAGTAGGGATAAAGTCCCGACGCGCGTGTAAGCGCGTGCGATATGGTCAAAACGTAGGCGGAGGCCTAGTTTGGTCTAAAAACACTGAAAACCGCTTCAAAATCGCGCGTCTGGAAGCGAAGATATCTACGTTTGTGTTTTTTACTCGCTCCCTTAGGTAGATTTTGGGTACTAACAGAGATGTATGGGAAAACTATTTTTTAGAAAAAAATACAAAGTTCTATTCGGGCTAGGGGCGCGGGCGAGGGGTCCAGAGACGCGTCTCCGCGCGGGCTAGCTATATAAAGAATAAAACTTACTAGGTGCCGACCAAAAATTTTGAGTTTCGGTCAAAAAACCCGTTTTTGAACCGAAAAATTTTGAATTTCTCCCCAAAACCTGGAAACTGGGACGCGGAACGCGGACCAGAATTCAGGGATGAAGGGTGAGGACTATTGCAACTATAAACTAACGTTATTTTTGCGAAAGAATTTGGAAAAACAATTAATTTTGACAATTTAATTTGAAAATTCGAAAAATTCCCGAGTGTTAGTAGGGATAAAGTCCCGACGCGCGTGTAAGCGCGTGCGATATGGTCAAAACGTAGGCGGAGGCCTAGTTTGGTCTAAAAACACTGAAAACCGCTTCAAAATCGCGCGTCTGGAAGCGAAGATATCTACGTTTGTGTTTTTTACTCGCTCCCTTAGGTAGATTTTGGGTACTAACAGAGATGTATGGGAAAACTATTTTTTTGAAAAAATACAAGTTCTATTCGGGCTAGGGGCGCGGGCGAGGGGTCCAGAGACGCGTCTCCGCGCGGGCTAGCTATATAAAGAATAAAACTTACTAGGTGCCGACCAAAAATTTTGAGTTTCGGTCAAAAAACCCGTTTTTGAACCGAAAAATTTTGAATTTCTCCCCAAAACCTGGAAACTGGGACGCGGAACGCGGACCAGAATTCAGGGATGAAGGGTGAGGACTATTGCAACTATAAACTAACGTTATTTTTGCGAAAGAATTTGGAAAAACAATTAATTTTGACAATTTAATTTGAAAATTCGAAAAATTCCCGAGTGTTAGTAGGGATAAAGTCCCGACGCGCGTGTAAGCGCGTGCGATATGGTCAAAACGTAGGCGGAGGCCTAGTTTGGTCTAAAAACACTGAAAACCGCTTCAAAATCGCGCGTCTGGAAGCGAAGATATCTACGTTTGTGTTTTTTACTCGCTCCCTTAGGTAGATTTTGGGTACTAACAGAGATGTATGGGAAAACTATTTTTTAGAAAAAATACAAGTTCTATTCGGGCTAGGGGCGCGGGCGAGGGGTCCAGAGACGCGTCTCCGCGCGGGCTAGCTATATAAAGAATAAAACTTACTAGGTGCCGACCAAAAATTTTGAGTTTCGGTCAAAAAACCCGTTTTTGAACCGAAAAATTTTGAATTTCTCCCCAAAACCTGGAAACTGGGACGCGGAACGCGGACCAGAATTCAGGGATGAAGGGTGAGGA
>CAJHXD020000018.1:10000-37500 GCA_905147715.2 Xestia xanthographa | reverse complement strand
TGTGGGGAGAAATTCCAAAATTTTTCTTTAAAAAACTAATATTTCGACTAAAACTCAAAATTTTTCTTCGCCACCTACCCTTTTTTATAGCGCAGTTCGATAGCCCGCGCGGAGACGCGTCTCTGGACACCTCACCCGTGCCGCTATCCCGAAAAACACATACAAATTTTTTAAAAGAAGTATTTTTCCATACATCGCTGCTAATACCAAAATCTACCTAGGGGAGCGGCTCAAAAACAAAAACGTTGATATCTTCGCTTCCAGACACGCGATTTTGAAGCTGTTTTCAGCATTTTTAGACAAAACTAGGCCTCCGCCTACGTTCTGACGATATCGCACGCACCTGCACGCGCGTCTGGACCTGTTCCCTGCGAAATACTCAAAAATACTTCGATTTCCAAAGTAAATCCTGAAAATTAATTGTTTTTCCAAATTCTTTTACAATTTTAGCTTCAGTTTATAGTTCAAATAGCACTCACCCTTCATCCCTGAATTCCGGTCCGCGTCCCGTGTCCCGGTCTCCAGGTTGTGGGGAGAAATTCCAAAATTTTTCTTTAAAAAACTAATATTTCGACTAAAACTCAAAATTTTTCTTCGCCACCTACCCTTTTTTATAGCGCAGTTCGATAGCCCGCGCGGAGACGCGTCTCTGGACACCTCACCCGTGCCGCTATCCCGAAAAACACATACAAATTTTTTAAAAGAAGTATTTTTCCATACATCGCTGCTAATACCAAAATCTACCTAGGGGAGCGGCTCAAAAACAAAAACGTTGATATCTTCGCTTCCAGACACGCGATTTTGAAGCTGTTTTCAGCATTTTTAGACAAAACTAGGCCTCCGCCTACGTTCTGACGATATCGCACGCACCTGCACGCGCGTCTGGACCTGTTCCCTGCGAAATACTCAAAAATACTTCGATTTCCAAAGTAAATCCTGAAAATTAATTGTTTTTCCAAATTCTTTTACAATTTTAGCTTCAGTTTATAGTTCAAATAGCACTCACCCTTCATCCCTGAATTCCGGTCCGCGTCCCGTGTCCCGGTCTCCAGGTTGTGGGGAGAAATTCCAAAATTTTTCTTTAAAAAACTAATATTTCGACTAAAACTCAAAATTTTTCTTCGCCACCTACCCTTTTTTATAGCGCAGTTCGATAGCCCGCGCGGAGACGCGTCTCTGGACACCTCGCACGTGCCGCTAGCTCGAAAAAATTTTTTCCAAATTCTTTTACAATTTTAGCTTCAGTTTATAGTTCAAATAGCACTCACCCTTCATCCCTGAATTCCGGTCCGCGTCCCGTGTCCCGGTCTCCAGGTTGTGGGGAGAAATTCCAAAATTTTTCTTTAAAAAACTAATATTTCGACTAAAACTCAAAATTTTTCTTCGCCACCTACCCTTTTTTATAGCGCAGTTCGATAGCCCGCGCGGAGACGCGTCTCTGGACACCTCACCCGTGCCGCTATCCCGAAAAACACATACAAATTTTTTAAAAGAAGTATTTTTCCATACATCGCTGCTAATACCAAAATCTACCTAGGGGAGCGGCTCAAAAACAAAAACGTTGATATCTTCGCTTCCAGACACGCGATTTTGAAGCTGTTTTCAGCATTTTTAGACAAAACTAGGCCTCCGCCTACGTTCTGACGATATCGCACGCACCTGCACGCGCGTCTGGACCTGTTCCCTGCGAAATACTCAAAAATACTTCGATTTCCAAAGTAAATCCTGAAAATTAATTGTTTTTCCAAATTCTTTTACAATTTTAGCTTCAGTTTATAGTTCAAATAGCACTCACCCTTCATCCCTGAATTCCGGTCCGCGTCCCGTGTCCCGGTCTCCAGGTTGTGGGGAGAAATTCCAAAATTTTTCTTCAAAAAACTAATATTTCGACTAAAACTCAAAATTTTTCTTCGCCACCTACCCTTTTTTATAGCGCAGTTCGATAGCCCGCGCGGAGACGCGTCTCTGGACACCTCGCCCGTGCCGCTATCCCGAACAACACATACAAATTTTTTAAAAGAAGTATTTTTCCATACATCGCTGCTAATACCAAAATCTACCTAGGGGAGCGGCTCAAAAACAAAAACGTTGATATCTTCGCTTCCAGACACGCGATTTTGAAGCTGTTTTCAGCATTTTTAGACAAAACTAGGCCTCCGCCTACGTTCTGACGATATCGCACGCACCTGCACGCGCGTCTGGACCTGTTCCCTGCGAAATACTCAAAAATACTTCGATTTCCAAAGTAAATCCTGAAAATTAATTGTTTTTCCAAATTCTTTTACAATTTTAGCTTCAGTTTATAGTTCAAATAGCACTCACCCTTCATCCCTGAATTCCGGTCCGCGTCCCGTGTCCCGGTCTCCAGGTTGTGGGGAGAAATTCCAAAATTTTTCTTTAAAAAACTAATATTTCGACTAAAACTCAAAATTTTTCTTCGCCACCTACCCTTTTTTATAGCGCAGTTCGATAGCCCGCGCGGAGACGCGTCTCTGGACACCTCGCACGTGCCGCTAGCTCGAAAAAATTTTTTCCAAATTCTTTTACAATTTTAGCTTCAGTTTATAGTTCAAATAGCACTCACCCTTCATCCCTGAATTCCGGTCCGCGTCCCGTGTCCCGGTCTCCAGGTTGTGGGGAGAAATTCCAAAATTTTTCTTTAAAAAACTAATATTTCGACTAAAACTCAAAATTTTTCTTCGCCACCTACCCTTTTTTATAGCGCAGTTCGATAGCCCGCGCGGAGACGCGTCTCTGGACACCTCGCACGTGCCGCTAGCTCGAAAAAATTTTGCCCGCCCACCCACCCTGTTGTATATAAGGAAGGTGGACTAGGATTTTGTCCAAAAATTTTTTATTCGGGATTTGCTTTCTTAAAATTTTTTATGACCGTAGAATTGTTATTATATGGTTTTGACGTCTATTTTGCAAAATATTGAGTTGTAGGGATTGATGGTTGACAATTATTTTATTGACTTTTATTTATTTTAATTAGCAGGACTAAGTCCCAAATAAGGACCTATATTATTTACAATTATTATTTCATTTACACCTAATTACGTTATTTTACCGACTTCATCCCCCCTTTACAGGGATTTAGTTAAATTACCTATTGTGTCCTCTGACAAGTCCTAAACATGCTCGGGCTAAGGACCCCCATTAAGCCGAAAGATGCGCAGGAAGTTTCAGGCGTGGAGGAGGCAGGCCCAGCCCCAGCTGGCCCCTCAGTGAGGCGCAGTATTGGGGAATGGGAGGCCGAAAAACATAAATCGGGGCAACTCCCAAAGGCCAGAACATCACCCACGAAGGCACCCGTTCCCACCCCTCCAAATAAGACAGTCGAGCCCACCTCCCCCAAACCTAAGCCCAAATTAATTCCCACACAGAGAGCAAGGACGGGAACGTATGAGCTGCCGGGGAGGACTTTGGAGAGCCCGCCTCAAGAAGCGCCACCGGTTAAATACCTAAATAGAACAACGGAGGCAAAGGCGTGTCTTTCCAAAGCCAAGTTGCACCTGGACAGCTCCAAAAATTTAAAAAAGGAAATTAAGGAGGGGCTTATCAAAGCAGTCGACAGACTTTACCAACTGGTCAAGGAGGGAGAGACAGAGAGGGCCAAAATATCGGGAGTGGCGGTCGAACCCGAGAGGGCCCCCAAGGACCTGACACCGGCCCCCAGCGCACCGACAGAGCTCATGATGCAGCTCGTGGAAAATCTCCAGCAGCACAAAAAGGCGCTGGAGGAATGTCAGCTGCATACACGAGCTCTGTCGGAGCACCTTCAACAGGCACCTCGTTTTGTCGCGGGCCAGGGACCCACGTTCGCGGAAATGGCCGCTGTCCCGAAGCAGCACATCCAAGCGCCTCTTCACTCGATGATCGTGTCATCGGTCGATGACAAAGACACGGGTGAAGAGGTGATTGAGAAGCTAAGGACGGCGGTAGACGCCAGGAACGAGGGCACCAGGGTGGAGAGGCTGCGAAAGGCGAGGGACCAAAAGGTGGTGGTCGGATTCAGGACCAGGGAAGAGCTGTCTCGGGTGACGGAGAAAATAAAGAGGGCCGGGAACCTAATAGTTGAAGAGGTTAAAAACAAGGATCCTCTCATCATCCTTAAGGACGTCCTCTCTTGTCACTCTGATGTGGAGGTCACCGAGTCGCTTAAGCGACAGAACACTCATCTGATTGGGGATATACCTGCAGACGATGTGAGGATGGGGGTTAAGTACCGTCGTAGGACGAGGAACCCCCACATGTCTCACATCGTTATGCAGGTGTCCCCGTCTGTATGGCAGAGGATAACGAACGCGGGTCGAGTGCACATCGACTTGCAGCGGGTGCGCGTGCTGGACCAGTCGCCACTGATCCAGTGCACTCGCTGCTTGCGCTTCGGCCATGGCCGTAAACTGTGCACGGAATCCGCCGACCTCTGCACGCACTGCGGTGACCCCCACATGAGAGTCGACTGCCCTTCGCGGCTGGCCGCGGAGCCGCCAAAATGCAGGAACTGCACGACCGCGAAAAACGGTAAGTCTGAGCATAACGCCTTCGACAGTGAGTGTCCAAGTCGCGTGAAGTGGGACGCATTGGCACGGCTGTCGGTGGCGTACTGCTAAGGGCAAGCCTGCGGTACCAGCGGTAACAAATACCAGGGACTCATCCAGGGTTTCCCGATCAAACCCGAGTGCCCCTAATAGTTACCAGGTTATCCAAGTGAATCTGCAGAGGAAGAACTTAGCAACCCAAGAACTCATGATTGTGGCTAGTGAGCGGAGGGTTGCGTTCGCACTGCTCCAGGAGCCGTATGTGGGTGGGGTTAAAAGGATGCGAGACTACCGGGGAGCGAGAGTCTACCAGTGCGCTGAACAAGGAGGTGGAACTGTGAAGGCGGCAATAGTCGTCTTCGATCACGATCTAGACGTGACACAGTGTCCGAAACTCACCACCAACAACATCGTAGTGGTGAGGATCCGTACCAGCGCCTGGGAAATCGCAGTAGTCTCCTTCTACTTTGAACCAGACCAGCCCATACAGCCATACCTGGAGCAACTTTTGCGGATTCGTGAGGAAATAGGCCCCACTAGGATGATTATTGGCGGCGACGCCAACGCCAAGAGCACCTGGTGGGGTAGCCTGGTAACCGACACCAAGGGAGAGGATATGTCGGGATCCCTGGAGGAAATGCGCTTGCAGATACTCAACGTCGGCAACACCCCGACCTTCGACACCGTCAGAGGTAACACCCTGTACAGCAGCTTCGTTGATGTAACAGCCTGCTCAACGGAGTTGCTGGACTTGGTGGAGGACTGGCGGGTCGAGGAAGGTCTCACGAGCTCGGACCACAACGGTATAGCTTTTAAAATCAATCTTCAAAAGTCAAAGGGAATAAATATCAACAGGACCACAAGACTCTACAACACCAAGAAAGCAAATTGGAGCCAATTTCATTCGAAATTGGCCCAATTAAAAGCTGAATCAAATTTAAATTCTACAGAAATTGGTAAAATAGAAAACAAAACAGATTTAGAACAAAACGTAAATAAATATATATCCAAAATTATAGAATCTTGTGAAGAAACATTTAATAAAATTAGGAACAACACGCAAGTTACTATACCGTGGTGGTCCAAGGAGCTCGCCGAGCTGATGTCGGAGGTGAACACCCGGAGACGCCGCATACGATGCGCTGCACCGGTCCGGAGACAAAAAGTCGTCGATGAGTACCTGCAAGCAAAAGCAAAATATGAGTCCCTTGCATTAAAAGCGCAGACAGAAGGATGGAAGGGCTTCTGTCAAAAACAAGACAGGGAAGGAATGTGGGAGGGGATTTACAGGGTCATAGGACGGACCGCCAAGAGACAGGAGGACTTGCCGTTGGCGAAGGATGGAGTACCACTGAGCGCACAGGAATCGGCTCAGCTGCTGGCCGAGACCTTC
Source organism: Xestia xanthographa (assembly GCA_905147715.2). Taxonomy (NCBI): domain Eukaryota; kingdom Metazoa; phylum Arthropoda; class Insecta; order Lepidoptera; family Noctuidae; genus Xestia; species Xestia xanthographa. Next base: position 31,563 of record CAJHXD020000018.1, on the reverse strand, counting down.
TACCCGGAAGACCTAGAGGAGGGTGAAAATGCTGACCACCGTCGGACACGTGAAGCGGCCTGTCGTGTAAACGATTGGGCGCATGATGAACAACATGACCCACCGTTTACACTTCAGGAGCTGAAAACCGCGGTGGAAAGCTTCAACCCGAAAAAGGCACCCGGAGCAGATGGTCTCACAGCCGATATCTGTGCCCAAGCTATTTTCCGGGACCCAGGGACGTTCCTTGCACTGGCCAACAAGTGCCTGGAGCACGGACACTTCCCTGGGGCCTGGAAAGAAGCCACGGTGGTGGTCCTCCGAAAACCCGGCAAAGAGTCTTACACCGCCCCTAAATCGTACAGGCCAGTCGGCCTCCTACCAGTCCTAGGTAAAGTCCTGGAAAAGCTGCTAGTAGCAAGGCTAAAATGGCACCTAGTCCCGCGGCTCAGTACTCGCCAGTTTGGTTTCATGCCACAGAGGAGCACCGAGGACTCCCTCTACACCATGATACAACATATCAAAGGGAAGCTAAGTGAAAAGAAGCTGATCACTGTTGTATCACTGGACATAGAGGGAGCCTTCGATAGCGCATGGTGGCCGGCCATCAGAACCAGACTGGCTGAGGAAAAGTGCCCGGTGAACCTTAGGAGGCTGCTAGACAGCTACTTGACTGGTAGGAGTGTCCGAGTCCGATATGCTGGTGCCGAGTGTCGGAAGGACACGAATAAGGGGTGTGTGCAGGGGTCCATTGGCGGTCCGATCCTATGGAACCTGATCCTCGACCCCCTCCTAAAGGGGCTGGATGAGCGAGGCGTCCACTGCCAAGCGTTCGCCGATGATGTGGTGATGATCTTCGACGGTGAGACGGCATTGGAAGTCCAGAGGCATGCCAATGCCGCCCTCGAGTATGTTCGGGTGTGGGGCATCCGAAATAAGCTGAAGTTTGCACCTCAAAAAACCTGTGCAATGGTGATAACCAAGAAGCTAAAGTACGATGTCCCACTCCTGAGCATGGGCGGGGTAGACATTGGCATGTCTAAGGAAATCAAAATACTGGGGCTCACCGTCGACCACCAGCTCACTTTCAACTCCCATGTCGCAAACGTATGCAGAAAAGCTGTGAACATCTACAAGCAGCTGGCACGTGCGGCAAAAGTGAGCTGGGGCCTTAACACGGAGATCATCCACACGATATACACGGCAGCAGTGGAGCCGGTAATCTTGTACGCGGCAAGTGCCTGGGCGCCGGCCGCGAAAAAGATCGGAGTGCAGAAAAGCCTCAACACGGTCCAACGAGGATTCGCGCAGAAGCTCTGTAAATCCTACCGCACCGTTTCGCTGAACGCGTCCCTGGTGCTGGCTGGGATACTCCCACTCGACCTCCGAATACAGGAAGCAGCCGCTCTGTACGAGGCGAAGAGAGGGGTGCCACAGCCAGCACTAGCGGGCAGGGAGGTAGAACGGGTGGTGGCATTTACGGAGACTCCGCACCCGGCGAAACATATGGCCATGGAATTCGTATGCCTGGAAGACCAGACCCGTGTGGACAGCCACAACAGACAAGCAGTAAGGGTGTTCACGGACGGCAGCAAAATTGAGGGCAAGGTCGGAGCAGCACTGTCTCTGTGGGAGGGTGATGCCGAGACCAAGTCTGTCAAACTTAGCTTGCCTCCGTACTGCTCAGTCTACCAGGCGGAACTTCTGGCCATATGCGTAGCCACGCGCGAAATCCTCAAGCGCAAAGAGGGAACCTTCGGTATCTATAGTGACTCAAAGGCAGCTCTTCAGACAGTCACAAACCAGGGTTCCCTCCACGCACTGGCCGTGGAGGCGAGGGCAAACGTTGCCGCAGCTTTATCCCAGAGCAAAGATGTATCCTTGTTCTGGGTAAAGGCACACGCAGGGCTCGAAGGCAACGAGCGCGCGGACCACCTCGCGAAAGAAGCTGCACTCCGGTCTAGAAAGAGGCCGGACTATGACCGCTGCCCGGTTTCATTCGTCAAGCGGCAGATCCGTTTGGGGTCGCTCGACGAATGGAACCGGAGGTACAAAAACGGCGAAACAGCCTCAGTCACCAAATTGTTTTTCCCCGATGCGATCGACGCCTTCAAAACAGTAAAGAAGATGCAACCAACCGGCATCCTAACACAGATCTTCACGGGGCACGGTGGGTTCTCCGAATACCTGCACCGTTTCAAGTGTAAGGAGAACCCATCGTGCATCTGTGAACCGGATGCAGTGGAGTCGGTCGCCCACATTCTGACGGAATGCCCGGTCTTCTGCGAAGAGAGACTAAACACGGAGCACAGAATTGAGACGATTATTAATTTAACAAACTTAAGCAAAATTATTGGTGACAACAAAACAAGAAAAATATTTTTAGAATACTGCGTCAAAATTACAAGAAGAGTAGTGAACAGAAATAAAAACGCTTAAAAAACTATGCTTTATCATATATGGATATTTCTGCAAAGAAGGATATAAGACCAAAGCATAGGGCATCAGATTATTCATTATAGCTTAAAATAATTATATTGTTTATTTATCAAACCTGTTATAAATTGTGTATTGAAAATAGCATCAATTCGTAGCAACAAAAATTTATCTAAAAAAAAAAATTACAGCACCGAAATCTAAACAAACTAGAATTATAAAAATATTAAAAGTCCCAATAAGGTCTCTGACAATGTCAGGGGACACGAGAACAACCTATAAAAAAAAAAAAAAAAAAAAAAAAAAAAAAACCTAACCTAACCTAACCTAACCTAACCTAACCTAACCTAACCTAACCTAACCTAACCTAACCTAACCTAACCTAACCTAACCTAACCTAACCTAACCTAACCTAACCTAACCTAACCTAACCTAACCTAACCTAACCTAACCTAACCTAACCTAACCTAACCCAGATATCTTCGCTTCCAGACGCGCGATTTTGAAGCGGTTTTCAGTGTTTTTAGACCAAACTAGGCCTCCGCCTACGTTTTGACCATATCGCACGCGCTTACACGCGCGTCGGGACTTTATCCCTACTAACACTCGGGAATTTTTCGAATTTTCAAAGTAAATCGTCAAAATTAATTGTTTTTCCAAATTCTTTTACAAAAATAACGTTAGTTTACAGTTGCAATAGTCCTCACCCTTCATCCCTGAATTCTGGTCCGCGTTCCGCGCCCCAGTTTCCAGGTTTTGGGGAGAAATTCAAAATTTTTCGGTTCAAAAACGGGTTTTTTGACCGAAACTTAAAATTTTTGGTCGGCACCTAATAAGTTTTATTCTCTATATAGCTAGCCCGCGCGGAGACGCGTCTCTGGACCCCTCGCCCGCGCCCCTAGCCCGAATAGAACTTGTATTTTTTCTAAAAAATAGTTTTCCCATACATCTCTGTTAGTACCCAAAATCTACCTATAGGAGCGAGTAAAAAACACAAACGTAGATATCTTCGCTTCCAGACGCGCGATTTTGAAGCGGTTTTCAGTGTTTTCAGACCAAACTAGGCCTCCGCCTACGTTTTGACCATATCGCACGCGCTTACACGCGCGTCGGGACTTTATCCCTACTAACACTCGGGAATTTTTCGAATTTTCAAAGTAAATCGTCAAAATTAATTGTTTTTCCAAATTCTTTTACAAAAATAACGTTAGTTTACAGTTGCAATAGTCCTCACCCTTCATCCCTGAATTCTGGTCCGCGTTCCGCGCCCCAGTTTCCAGGTTTTGGGGAGAAATTCAAAATTTTTCGGTTCAAAAACGGGTTTTTTGACCGAAACTTAAAATTTTTGGTCGGCACCTAATAAGTTTTATTCTTTATATAGCTAGCCCGCGCGGAGACGCGTCTCTGGACCCCTCGCCCGCGCCCCTAGCTCGAATAAATTTTGCCCACCCACCCGCCCTCTGGGTTATAGGAAGGTAGACGTGGGGTTTTCGGCACAATTTATTTTCGCATATTTGGCTTTGTTGTTATATTTTAGGCCCAAAAATAGTGTTTTTGTAGGGACTGCTCGTTTTAACCATACTGACCACGTATAAATAATTTGTTTTACGACATTTTTACATTTTAGATACTTATTTTTTATACTATTTTGTTATTTATTGTGACAGTCGTACTTGATAGAGCGACTATAATTATATTATTTTTTGTATATTTCATTTGATTTTATTAATTATTTACTTATTGTGTTCCCCCCTTTACAGGGTCACATAAGTACCAGTGTTCCTCTGAACTCCTTCCCCCGAGCAGATATTGCGGTTCCGCCCTCCTCTTTACAGGGGTCTGTTCTAGCAGTACCTGCTCCCAAATTTATAACATGTTTTGCACCCCATCTAGCACCGTGAGGGCCCAAGGCTCTAGTGGCTCGCCGCGATCGGCGGAGAAGGCGGACCCTTTCTCTGCTGGCGCAAGGAGGAGAATCTCCTTCGGAGAAGACACTCCTTCTGCGTCACGGGGTGGCCCAGCCACTTCGGGGACGCGCCGAGTCGCTATTGATGCCTCAAGACCGCTCAATAAGCCTGAGGCGAAGCACCGCAGTCGCACTGAGGAGGCGAGAGCTTGCCTAAACAAGGCAAAGCTGAACTTGGGCAACTCTCGCAACCTCAAGGCTGAGATCAAGACTGCGGTACTCGAAGCCATAAACAGGCTTTATGAGCTGGTCAAGGAGTCCGAGCGCGACAAGACCTCTGCCGCACCTGTTGCTGCGCCGAGACCCGCACCCACTGCTGACTTCTGTCCCCAGTCCATTCCCGAGAGTCTCGCGAGTCAGACTGAGCTCATTACCACCCTCAAGGAGCATATCTCGATTATAAAGGAGAACACCGAGAAGGTGGAAAAGCTCCGAGACAGTCTGGCAAGCAGGGAAAGTGTGGGGGAGACCACTTATGCGGGTGTAGCGGCCGTCAGTAAAACCCACACTGGGCCACAGGCCCCGGAGCGAACGACGCTGCACTCCCTGGTGGTCTCTTCCACACATGAGAGGGATACGGGGGCCGAAGTCCTCGAGAGAGTGCGGAAAGCAGTGGATGCGAAGGAGGGCTGGGTGCGAGTAGAGAGGGTCCGAAAGGCCAAGGACCAAAAGGTAATTATGGGGTGCGAATCGAAGGAGGAGAGAGAAAAATTGAAAAAGCGACTTGAATCGGCCGGAGAGAACCTCGTCGTCGAGGCGGTGAAGAATCGGGACCCGCTTCTGGTTCTTAGGGACGTGCTGTCAGTACACAGTGATGAGGAAGTGTTGAGAGCCCTTAAGAACCAGAACCGGGAGGTCTTTTACGGCCTCGGGGACGAGGAACTCAAAATGTCTGTCAAATTCAGGAAAAAGTGTCGAAACCCGCATACGAATAGCATTGTGCTGAGTGTTACCCCAGCAATCTGGAAGAGGGCACTCGAAGGGGGCAAGCTTCGGATTGACCTCCAGAGAGTACGCGTCGAAGATCAGACGCCTCTGGTGCAGTGCACCCGTTGCTTGGCATACGGGCACGGAAAACGTCTGTGCACGGAGCCAGCCGATCTGTGCAGCCACTGCGGTGGACTGCACCTCAGGGCGGACTGCCCAGACAAGCAGATTGGCGAAGCAGCGGCGTGCGTGAACTGCACCAGAGCCAAGCTGGGGGAGCACCGGCACAATGCATTCAGCAATGATTGCCCGGTGCGCAAGAAGTGGGACGCATTCGCACGAGCAACAATAGCGTATTGCTAAGGTTGTCGGAGCGCCCACTTCCACGTACACAAGGTTTGTTAAGTCGACACAACCGGAATGCGGACGCATAGAGCGAACCACTGGGTTTGGCTTTATGGGGAACGGAAACTGGAGTTACTTTCATGCGAAAGTGACTGGAGTTAAACTGTACCATCAGTCAATCTTAGTGGTACGTCAAGCTGTGTCACGGTTGCAAAAAAATCTGTCGACTTATGTCAGAAAAAACTAATTAAAAATGATATAAAAAACTATATATTGAGTATATAGTCCGTATATCATAAGTCGCAACTAAAACGACGAATATTAAAACAAACTTTAGAGTAAAAGAAAGCAGTCACAGAAAGGGCATATAATAGAATAGTCTTAGTAAAAACAAATTAAGGACCCAGATCAGATAAAATTACAATTGCAGAAAAGTAGAAAATAAAATGTGTGTGTAATTAGAATAATTTATAGTATAATATTTAAGCTAGTTAATACAGTGTAAATAAAAGTTTTTGGAAAATTGTAATAAAAATTAGCAGAACATTAAAATCTAAAAATGAACACAGTTTTAAAATAAAGATTATTAGACAGACATTTAAACGCAAAGTGCATGGTCTCCTCGGCCTCCTATAATAAGTCGCAAAACAAGCCAAAAAACTCGCAACAAAGGGCTTTGACAATGTCAGAGGGACACTGGCGGGGCAGGAGTGTGGTTTTAGCCGGTTCGAGTCCGGCACTACCTCGACTGTCTCACAGGAGAAATTCCTGTGGGATAGTCGAGGTGTCCGCGGGGATTTCCCACTCCTGCCAAAACAAAAAAAAAAAAAAAAAAAAAACCTAACCTAACCTAACCTAACCTAACCTAACCCAACCGATCGAACATCGTCACATTAACATCAGCTCCGCGTTAAAAAAAATTCGCCAAAATTACACGCGTCGAGTTAAGTGCGCCAAAAGTTACCAGTGGATTTGTGCAGTGTTGATTCACCCGGAACCGTGTGGGCAAGTGTGTAACTTCACGGGTTGCGGAGCAGGACCCTCAAGACTTCAGAGCTGAATAACGCAGAACAGGTTGGTCAAATTTTTCTGCAAACACTAATCCTGAGAGACGCAGCAAGGGCCAATCCAACGACACCAGGATCATTAAAATCGGACCAGAGACTTGGGAGTTATTAAGGTTGAGATAACACTAAAACACGTGGTTTTTTTGTGTAAAAGTAACCTTACTTTCATCGAGTATTTTTCCGACACGAGGCGTGTTGTGACAACCAGCCATCCCAGTCTACTCTGAAGACTCCGCAGCCGGCCGAGGAATCTCTCTGCAGACCAGCCTTCAGCCTGACGACTCCGCGGCTCGCAAATAGGTAAGCCCCGAGGGAACTCCTGAACCCTTTGTCCTAGACCCCCCGAGCTTGGGCTCATCCTACTTGGCACTTCAGGATCCTTCCTGAGACACTAAGGATCTCCTCACCCCCTCTTCCCCTCAAACCCCCCAAACCCCCCCCCCTCCTTGTCAGTGCAAGAGTACCTCTTACCCCCAACCCTTACCCTCAGACCCCTCCTTGTTCCACCCCCCCCCCACCAACCCTACCTCACCCCCCCCCCCATCAACTCCCCACGAAAGTACCCCCCCCTCCCCAACCCCCCCTCACCCCCCCTCAACTCCCCACGAAACCCCCTCCCCCCTCCCCCCTCGGAGCTACCTCACCCCCCCGCGGCCTAACTTCGCACCCGTTGGAGCTACGAAGCCGAGTTTGGGCTTGTTTTAAAGGGCTTGAAGAGCTCTTTCATCTCGCTCCAACAGAATCCTGAAATTCGGCACCACACACGCACAACAATCCAGCAACACTGCAGAATTCTACTGCAAACCACCAGCAAAGCACACGCAGGGCTCTAAACATCGAGCTCTGTCAGCATCGGGCTCCTCATCGGACACCAGACGCAGAACACCAGCGGAAGTATCCGTGAGTCCATCACAATAGAATAAATATTTAAAAAATAAAAAAATATAATAAAAAAAAATAAAAAAAAAATAAAAAATAAACAGGCATAATATAGATTTCAACTGTAACAATATAGATTTTAACTGTAATAAAATAGATTTCAACTGTAGATTTAAATTGCAGAGTTCAACTGTGTTTGCAACTGTAACCACCTTTGCCTTTTAACACTCTTTGTAATTCCCCTCTTACATAACAAACCATGTCTTCCATGTCTTCCAAGCAGTCCACCACCACCCGTAAAATGACCACGGATGCCGCAAAAGCCCCTAAATCACTTAGGGAAAAAGTTCTCAAAAATACGGCAAAGTCAGTTGTCTCAGAACAGTTGGCGCGTCCATCGCAGACGCCACAGGTGCATAAAGCAGCGTCGGAACCGGACACAAACAGGACACCGCCAGTAACAACTATGCCTGAGACCAACTCCGAAGTTGGCAACGTAACAGACAAAATAATTAACTGGGAGCAGTGTGGCATCTCCCCCCCCCGTCAGATCATCTCGGACGAAGAAAGCTCGGTGGCCTCCTCAGTGAGCCAGGCTCCCACAAGTGGGCGGCCGAGCCTTCTCTACCGAACGCCGAGAAGAGGCACAGGGGTGGAGATGGACCTGGCCACACGCGAGGCCAACGAACTACTTCAAAAAGGGAAGGACGCCCTGGAGGCCTCGGGAAACATGAAAAGAGAGTGCAAGGCCACAGCGCACGAGTGTCTTCAGGGGCTCTACGAGACTGCCCTGTCACTCGCCGACTCGAGAGCCCGTCACAAGTTCAACCTCGAGAAGGAGCGCTCTCGACACGCCCAGGAGCTTGTGCGGGTCGAGAGAGCTCATACCCGAGATTTGATGGCGCTGAAGGTCGAGCTCTCCCTGATGCGAACGGACGTCTCGGAAACCAAAAAAGAGGCGAAAGGGATCCGGGAATGGCTGGGTCACGAGACCCTTGAAGCCTTCAACGGCATCAAGGAGGTGAAAAACGAGGTCACAGCCGCGAGCCTCCAAAACCGGAAAGAGCACGAGATTACCAGGCAAGAAAGTGCAAGAGCTCCAGGGGATCCAAAGTGGGATTCCATGGGGGCAGACTTTTCACGCCTTAACACAAACGTGACCAGCATCTCGAACCAGCTGGACGTGCTCCGAAAGTCCCTGGAAAGGCTCAAGGAAGACCTCTCCCAGCCCAGGACCATGCAGCCGGATCCTGCAAGCCCGGAGGCAGAGACGGATCTGCTAATGACATCAAAGTTCGAGGAGGAGATGCAGAAGGTCCAAGCACAGTTACAGGCCATCGTCAACAGGCCTATAGTCTCCCCTCCACCACCACAACCACCACTCAACCTTACACCACACCTCAAACCACTCTCCGAAAAGCTGGAAATGGTCTCAGCAGACCTCCGTGAACTGCGCAACAAAGAACCGACGATCCAGGCGCCATTGGCGCTGAATCTGGAAGCGGAACTAGCAGTCGGGGAGGTAAAAAAGACCCTCCAAAACATAGAAAAGGGGGTAGCGGAATTGGGCAAAGCGGACAAGTCGCTTCTACAACAGCAAAGCCCCAAAACCTTTGCCCAGGTCGCCAGCACACCCAAACCCCCAAAACCACCCACCCAACCCAATCACACCCTGATCGTCTCATCAACGGACCCCCAGCACACTGGAGACAATGTAATCGAGAGGATCAGGACTGCTTTGGACCTCAAAACAAGCGGAGCCCGGGTTGACACAGTCCGGAAGGCGCGGAACCAGAAAGTGGTTCTGAGGTGCGCCAGCAAGTCGGACCTGAACGCGATCAGAGATCAGTTCAAGTCAAACGCAGGGCTCAAGGTCCAGGAGCCGAAACCCCAGAACCCTCTCGTGTGCATCAAGGGAGTGCTGTCCAGCTACAGCGACGGGGAGATTGTCGATCTCCTACAGGCGCAGAATAAACACCTTCTGCAGGACGTCGCTGTGGATGGACAAACCATAAGAGTACGCTACAGGAAGCGCGCGAGAAACCCCCATGAGTGCCACCCTGTCCTGGAGCTCTCCCCGGAGCTCTGGAAGTGCTACACGCAGGTGCAGAAGGTGCATGTGGGCATCAAGCGGTGCTCGATTGAGGACCAGTCCCCGCTGGTACAGTGCTCAAAGTGCCTTGCCTATGGACACAACAGATCCTTATGCAAGGCCGGCAAAGAAGCATGCAGCTACTGCAGCGGTGCACATAGTAGTAGGGACTGCCTCACTCGGGCTGACGGCAAAATGCCCACCTGCATCAACTGCAAAATGGCACACAGGGCGGACAGCGAACTGGCACACACAGCGTTCAGCGAAGACTGCCAGGAACGCCAAAAATGGGATGGTATAGCGAGGTCGCGCGTTTCCTATTGCTAAGGGCGACCAAGAGAACACAACTAGTCAACCAGTCACCCCTCAACACACAGTAAGACCGAAATCAAGATTGCAGTTCATCCAAGTCAATCTGCAGCGCTCAAAGCTGGCCACAGAGGAGCTCCACATGGTGGCTCAGGCAAAAGGAATTTCCGTAGCACTTGTTCAAGAGCCCTATGTCGGAAGAACAGGCGTGATGAAACAAAACCCTGGCACACAAGTCATCCAGTGCAGCCTGAACCGTCAAAAACCAGTTAAGGCGGCGATCGTTGTCTTCGGGAACAACCTGGAGGTCATCCACGACCCCCAGCTTGTGACAGAGAACATCTCCGCCGTCTTGCTGAAGGTTGGCCAGCTCAGCCTTGGGGTGCTATCGGTCTATTTTGAAGGTGACCAAGAAATTGAACCCTACCTTTCGGAAACACACACAACACTTCAAAAACTACACACAAACAACATCATCGTGGGAGGAGACATAAACGCCTGGAGCCAGTGGTGGGGAAGTGTTTCCGAAAACCATCGCGGGGCGGCGTATAACTCGTTCCTCAACGAGCGGGACCTCCAGATCCTAAACACGGGCCAAACACCGACGTTCGAGACCTACAGAGGAGACAGATGGTGCACGAGCCACGTCGACGTGACGGTATGCAGCCTGCCACTGTTAGGCAAGGTCGAAGAGTGGCGTGTAGAAAGGAGTCTGATAACTTCGGACCACAATGCGATAACCTTCTCGATGCGTTTAGAAAAAGCCTTGGAACCCTTAAGGCCAATCACGACGCGAATCTATAACACCAAGAAGGCAAAGTGGTCCGACTTCAGCACGCACTTCAAGACCAGCCTGGCGGACAATGACATAACACCAGCCAGAGTCTCAGCCGTCTCGAACCCAGAGGATTTGGAGTCACTCATCACATTATACGTACACAACATCCACCGCTCATGCGAGGAAGCGATCCCAAAACTGGGGTCGCCCAAACACAACGCCAAGCCCCCATGGTGGACCCCTTCTCTAGACCGTCTCCAAAAAGATGCGATGACAAAGAAGAGAAGGATCCGGAACGCAGCCGCTAGCCGGAGACAATTCACCATCCAAGAATATGCACTGGCCAAGAACACGTACACTACAGCAGCCACGGAAGCGGCCACAACAAACTGGAAGGAGTTCTGCTCGAAGCAGGACCGAGAGAGCATGTGGGACGGCATCTACAGGGTACTAAGGAAGACAGCCAAAAGACAGGACGACGCACTCCTGAGAAACACCGCAGGCGAGACACTCAGTCCAGAGCAATCCGCGAATCTCCTGGCAAAAACCTTCTACCCCGACGACTCAACGGATGCCGAACAGCCCTACCACACCGCACTTAGGAGGCTAGCGGAGGAAGAGAACCCTCAAGGACTGTCTGCCGACGATCCACCCTTCACAACCGCGGAGCTGGAAATGGTTCTCCAAAACCAAAACCCGAAAAAAGCTCCCGGCCCCGATGGATTAACAGCAGACATCTGCACAGCGGCAATAAACTGCAACAGGGAGGTGTTCTTAGCGATAGCCAACAGGTGCCTGTCGCTGTCACACTTCCCGAAGCAGTGGAAGGTCGCCCACGTGTGCATACTCCGGAAGCCAGGAAAGGACGACTATACCAGCCCAAAGTCCTACAGGCCAATAGGTCTGCTCTCGGTCCTAGGAAAAATCGTCGAAAAGCTCCTAGTAGGCAGACTCCAGTGGCACTTCCTCCCAACACTACACAAGAACCAATACGGTTTCATGCCACAGCGCGGAACCGAGGACGCCCTATATGCTCTAATAGGACACTTACGTGCCGAAATCAAAGCCAAAAAGATCGTGCTTTTGATATCATTGGACATAGAGGGGGCCTTCGATAACGCGTGGTGGCCAGCACTCAAAAGACAGATGGTAGTCAAGAACTGTCCCAAAAACATCTACGCTCTCGTCGCCTCATACCTGGAAGACCGGAACATCAGGGTCAACTACGCCAGAGCGACTAGTGAGAAGGGTACCACGAAAGGATGCGTCCAGGGCTCAATCGCCGGACCGACGTTTTGGAACCTTATCCTAGACTCACTCCTACAGAAAATGGCTAGAATGGGAGTATACTGCCAAGCCTTCGCAGACGACGTCGTCCTTGTATTCTCGGACTTTTCAACCGGTCCCCTACAACAAACAGCCAACGACACACTAGACATAGTATCGGAATGGGGCGTCCAAAATAAGCTACGGTTCGCCGCGCACAAGACCAATGCGATGGTGCTAACAAGAAAGCTTAAATACGATATTCCGGTACTCCACATGTCGGGCACCCAGCTGAACCTAGTCAAAGAGGTCAAGCTGCTGGGTCTCACAATAGACTCAAAACTCACCTTCAACGCGCACGTGTCCGCGACCTGTAAAAGGGCCGCAGACATCTACAAGCAGCTCGCATGCGCGGCAAAGGTGACATGGGGTCTCAACAGAGAGATAATAAGGACGATATACGTGTCGGTGATAGAGCCCATCGTGATGTATGCAGCGAGCGCGTGGGAGCCCGCAGCCGAGAAACTGATGACAAGGAATCAGTTTGACTCGCTGCAGAGAGGTTTCGCGCAGAAGATCTGCAAAGCATACCGCACGGTGTCTCTGACATCGGCACTTGTTCTGTCAGGCCAACTCCCCCTAGATCTCCGGGTAATCGAGGCCGCAACCCTTTTCAAGATCAAAAAGGGATATTCCCAAGAGTTCATACCGCCGGGCCGCGAGCTGGAGTGCAATGTGCACCACTCCCAAAACCCCCACCCAGCGCTACTCACAACAACAGAGTATGCACGCCTAGAGGACTTGACTCCCGAGACCCAGGAAACTCATCAAGTAATCGGTCCCCAAATATACACTGATGGCAGCAAGATAGAGGGGAAAGTCGGAGCTGCCCTAACTTGGTGGGAAAACGGCAAGGAGTCCAAGTCCAGCACTTTTGGCCTGGAGCCCCACAACACGGTCTTCCAATCGGAAATGTACGCTCTCTTCAGAGCTGTCAGGATGGCAAGAGAATCCAGTGCGGCCTCCGTAAGCATCTTAAGTGACTCAAGATCGTCACTTGACCTGCTGAGGAGTCCGTCCGCCACTCACCACCTGGCACTACAAATCAAGAGATGCGTCCGCGAGATCAGAGAAGAAGGCCGAGAAGTGAGGCTCTTTTGGCTCAGGGCCCACGTGGGAACCGCCGGAAATGAGAGAGCGGACGAACTGGCCAAGGAGGCAGCCCTAACAAAAGAGACAGCAGACTACAGCAAGGTCCCCGTATCGTACGTGAGAAGGAAGATACGGGAGGGGACTGTAAAGAAGTGGCAAGCGCGCTACGAGTCCTCGAGTACAGGATCGGTCACGAAAGTGTTCTTCCCAGACGTCCTAGCGGCGAAGCGAACACTCAGAGAAGCAGTTCTCACACCGGTCCATGTACAAGTTCTAACAGGACACGGAGGATTCTCTGCGTACCTCCACCGCTTTCATCTCAAAGACAGTCCCGCGTGCGTCTGTGACCCCAGCTGCGATGAAACCGTCTGGCATTTGCTCTTTGAATGCCCCAGATTCAGTCGCGACAGAATGGAGCTGGAAGTCAAGATCGAAACCCAGCTGAGCCAGTCCATACTCCACACCATTATGGGGAGACCGGCCACCAGGAAACCATTCTTGGCATTCGCAAGCAAAGTCGCCAAAGTCGCAGCGGAGGCTAACAAAACGGACGCAACCTTACAAAGTCGAAACCGACTACCATCTAGGCGAACAGTCCCGACCACAGCAACAACCACAACAACCACAACAACTACAACACAGACAACAACAACACAAAACAGAACACGTACACCACTCACCATTACACAAGACACACACGGAAACACCAACGAGCAACCGGTACCAGCGGCAGAAGCAGTAGCAGTACCCGAAGCCAGCCTTCAACCAGTCCCTAACGCCATGCCCATCACGGAATTCCTGGCATGTGGAGGAGACGGAGTCCCAGGCGTCAGGCTGCGAGGTGTCGCTCTGTTCATGAACAGAGATTCAGAAAAGCTAGGCATAAGCTTCTGCATAGGTTCAAGCCGAGCTGCAGCCCGAATCCCAATCTCACCAGGCCTTGCCGCCTTGATCAACGGAAGCACCACCAAAACGAGCATGAAAGGCAGTAAGTACGCCGCACTGCCTCAAGTGGAAGTAGCCACTCACCTATGCCGTCTAGTGCGATTCAAAGAAAAGACGATTGCACTACTCGAGTGGCGGGAGGATACTTCATTTGCTCAGGCAAGTTCATTGCTTCAAAAGATCAGGGAGGCCGGAGAACACGTGCCAGTCACAGCCCGCACGATAAGCGTTGACGCGATGGAGGTCGGAGGAGAGAGAGGAGACGTCGCAGACCGCTTCGGCTGCTTAAAAGCCTCGGAACAACATGAGGTAGTCGTCTATGAGGACAGAGGGGAATCTCTAAGTTTCCTTAAAGCCCCCAGAGACTCAACAGCCATCGCGACGAGCTCCACAACTAGCCCGACCACACAAAGCGGATCAGAGAGGGCTCAGCAGAAGGCAGCCGCCGAAAAAGCCGCGAAGGAGCAGAGTGCCACCACCAGCCCAGAGGTTCAAGCCAGGTCGAGGAGTCGCCTGAAAGCCTTCGGCACTTTCCTCAAAGCACTGCTCCCAAGCACCAGCCGCGCATCACCAGTCGAGAAACAGGAAGCAGCAATGGAGAGGTTCTTCAGAAAAACACCAACAGAACCAACACCACGGAAGCCTACACCAACGAAAGCCGACAAAGGGCAAGTCAGCCCGCCTGTCCTCGCAATGAACTCGGGCACCACAGACCACGTGAAGAGCGCTTTCCTCGAGTACGTAGCAATCGTGAGGGCGACCAGAGAGGTCAATCTCATGACATGCAGGAAGATCCTGCAGACCTTCCAAAGGAATACAGAAGGACTGCTAGAGGTACTACTCAAGGAGGCAGAGGCAGCGGTGTACGACAACGTCAAATCCCAAGTCATCAAAGGGGAAATGACGGGGTCGTACATGGCAGCCTACAGCGCGAAGAACGGTTTTGTGGCCCTGGACGAGGAGGAAACCGAACGCGTGGGAAAAATAACATTCAGAACGCCAAACGACGACCCGATAGTGGTTACCGCCAAATGTACCAAGATCATGCTGGACGATAAGATCCTTGAAATGGCACAGTCCTCCAAGTCGTCGCTGTCGCGGGTCCACTCACTGAGCGTCAAAGGTTACACAGGAGCGCAAATACCGAGCACCGCCCAAAACACCCTATTCCTGGTTCATACGCAAGAGGAGAAAGCTTCTCTCATCAGCCAGGGATACGGGTCCGGCGAAGGGTCGCGCACGCTAACCATCCACGAGGCCCAGGGTCTGACCTTCGACAGCGTAATAATCATCAACACCAAGTCCAGGAGACTCCAAATCCACGACAGCATCTCCCACGCGGTAGTGGCGGTGTCGAGACATACAGTCAGTTGTGTCTATTACACCGACGACGCCGATGATGCCACCGGCCGCTTTGCGAAGAGAGCGATGGATGCGCCTACTAAAACGGTCGTCGAGTACAACTTGAAGACGGCCATGCAGCATCGAGACGCAGGCGTTGTGGAAGCTTTGCTCAGGCTAGCGAAGTCCCTGGTCAGACGACGGAACTAAGAAAAACATCCTCACCCCAAAACGCAACAAAAAAAAAAAAAAAAAACCCAATTCTGAGTACCTCTCTTTTTTCAAAATTAGATAATGTAAAACTGCATGGCAGAGTGAGTCTGTCATACTCACGTAAAAGCAGTGCCGATGGTGGCGCTGCACATCCGGTCGCTAAGTTCCCTACAAAATGGTTGAGCTAAGCGGCGCGGATGTGTAGGTCATGTCCGTGAACGGATGCCATCGGTCGCTGCTGGTCGACTCACATTGCCATGCAGTTATCAGTCCTATAAAGAAATAATTGTGTAATCTTAGTTTAGAGTATTTAATTTTAATTAGTGGTAAGTAAATAATTGTTAAGCCTGAAACAAAAAAAAAAAAAAAAAAAAAAAAAAGCGTATATAAAAAAAGGACATTCTAAAAAATATTGTGCATGAGCATGTGTATGATAAAAAAAAAAAAAAAAAAATAAAAAAAAAATAATAATAATAATATAATAAAAAAAAAAAAAAAAAAAAAAAAAAAAAAAAAAAAAAAATAAATGATGGACTCACGTAGATTTTAAGTTAATATTATAAGTACATTATAATGTAATGTAATGTAACGTGTCCAATGTCGGAGCACGATTAAATATTAAGATAAAAAAAAAGAAAGCAAACAATGTAACTGATTTAAATAAGAGCGCGGACCACCACGTCTGCGGTAGATAACTCTTTAAAAAAAAAAAAAAAAAAAAAACCTAACCTAACCTAACCTAACCTAACCTAACCTAACCTAACCTAACCTAACCTAACCTAACCTAACCTAACCTAACCTAACCTAACCTAACCTAACCTAACCTAACCTAACCTAACCTTTTTTTTTTTTTTTTTTTTTTTTTTTTTTTTTTCGCTGGGAAAAAATGCATTACGCATACCCTCCCATCGGGGGACGGGAGGGGTATGTGGGACTCCCCGGGCGGACCCGGTATACCCACTAAAACGACCCAGCGCATTCCCGCTTCGTCCGAGTGGCGGGGGACTGGGAAACCGGCACAGCCTTTACTTCCAGTCCTCCGCCGACGATTGCAAGGCAGACCCCTCACACCCTCACGGGTGTGGGGGGGTCGGGAATGACCGACGAAGATGACGGGTGCAATGCGGGCGCAGGCACCCCCGTGCCTGTAGCCCGCCCGTCACCATGAGGAGGGAGGGCTCGACGCCTTCTCCCCCTTCTTCGTCTGCGGAGCGGCGCAGCGAGAGGATCGTCCTCCCGCGCGCGCTCCGCCTCCTCCTTCTGCGAGAGTACGTCCTCGCAAAAGGAGGCTACCGCTGACCAGGCCTCCTCGCTCCCCAGCATGGCGTCGACCACGCCGGGAAGCGAGAGGTCCGGTCCGACCACCGCGGTCAGACCGCGGCGCAGCTCGGCCCACGCCGGGCACACCTCGAGGGTGTGCTGCGCCGTGTCCTCCGCCGCGCCGCAGTCGTGGCACGCCGGGGTCTCCTCCCTCCCGATCCGGTGCAGGTGCGATCCGAAGCAGCCGTGCCCGGACAACACCTGCACCAGACGGAAAGAGAGGAAACCGTGGGACCGCTCGAGCCAGCCCTTCAGGACCGGACCGAGCGCGTCCAACGTCCGGCGGCCAAAGGCGGCGTTGGCGAGGTCCTCCGTCCAATGGAGGACGATGGCGTCCTTCGCCTCCTGCCGCACGGCCTCCCGCTCTTCGGCGACGGGGCGCTCCCCGAGCGCCTTCCGGTGCGCCGTCCACTCGTAGACTCTGGCAAGCACCCATGCCTCCAACTCCCAAGGAGGGGTGCCGGCCAGAGCGCACGCCGCCGAAAAGCCCACCGAGCGGTAAGCCCTCGCCACTCGCTGTGCAATGGCCCGCTGGGGCCTGCGGATGGCGGTCGCATTCTCCCTCCTATGGAGGGAGTCCGCCCAGATGGGTGCCCCGTAAAGGGCCATGCTCCGCAAGATACCGGCATAGAGGCGCCGGCATTTCGCCTTGGGCCCCCCCAGGTTTGGGAGGAGCCACGAGAGGGCGTCCGCGGCCTTCAACAGGCGCGTCGACAGCCCGCTGAAGTGCGGGCCGAAGCGCCACCTGTCGTCCAGCACCAGACCCAGATATTTCATCTGGGGCTGGACCCCTATACGGACGCCCTCCACGACGATGTGGGCGTCGGGAGGGCAGCGCTGCCGTGGACCGCGAAAGTACACGGCCTCCGTCTTGTGCAGCGCCACCTTCAATCCCAGGCGGCGGATCCTCTCTGCCACCAAGGATCCGCCAGCCGAGGCCAGACAGGCCGCATCCCCGAAGTTCCTCCCCCGGGCAGTGAGGAGAGTGTCATCCGCGTAGCAGATGACACTCGTGCCCGGGAGGAGGGCTCCCCGCAAGAGCCAATTGAACCCGATGTTCCACAAGGGGGGGCCAAGCACCGACCCCTGTGGAACACCGGACTCTGCCCCGTAGCGCCTCACGGTGGCCGTTTTGTCTACGAAGAGGACCTCTCGGTCCTCCAAGTAGCTGGCCAGGAGATCCCGCAGATATTGGGGCACTCCGTGATACCGGAGCGCCTCCAATATCGTCGAGTGGGGGACGGAGTTGAAGGCGTTGGCAATGTCGAATGACACCGCCAGCACTCCGTCCCCCGCCTCCACCGCCTCCTTCACCTGGCCCTTCAGTAGGGCCAGCGCGTCGATCGTCGAACGCCCACGGCGGAAACCGTATTGGGCGTCCGACAGATCCGGCCCTACCTCCCGCAAATGGCTGTCCAGCCTCCCGGCGACAATCCCCTCGAACAATTTACCGACCTCATCGAGCAGAACGATGGGCCGGTATGCCGAGGGGGAGTCCACCGGGCGTCCCTCCTTTCGGAGGAGGCATAGCTGCCCCTCCTTCCACAGTTTTGGGAACCTCCCAGCCGTAAAACACGCACTGAAGAGGTCCCGAAACCTGTCCTCCATTTGGGAGGCGGCGATCGCCACCACCCGTGCGGGGACGCCGTCCGGTCCGGGGGCTGTCTTCTTTGCGCGGAGGCTCAGAACCCCCGCGCAGAGTTCCGCCGCCGTCACCGGGGGGACCTCCGCCTCCGGTGGAGCCGCCCCTTGCGGGGGATCCATTGTTGGTGGGACGAAGTCGGTCCTGCGCGGAAACAGGGACCGGACCACCCCATCCAACAATGCTGGCTCGAGGGTCTCCGACAGTGGGGGACCATAGGGGCGGAGCTGGTTCCGCGCCGCCTTATATGGTCTCCCATAGGGATCCCTGTCGAGACCCTCCAGCATCTCGGCCCTGGCCGAGTCTTGCGCAGCGCCCATTGCAGATTTGAGGGCCTCCGCAGCCTCTCGGTAAGAGGCGTACAGGCGGTCCTCCTCTGCCCGGACTCGGTTTTGGGCGCTGCGCCGTCGGCTCCGCGTGTAGGCCCTTCTGGCCGCCACGCAGGTGGCCCGGAGTCCCGCCAGCTCCTCCGTCCACCAGTAGACGGCACGACGGGGAGGCGGACGGCGAGACCGAGGCATGCTGGAGTTGCACACCGCGGTCAAGGACCCCCTGAGCCGGACCGCTGCGGCGTCAACGTCCGGGACCTCCTCGACAGGGGGAGGCGACAGCCAGTCCTGGAGAAAGGCGGCCTCCTTGGCTGCCTCCCGGTCCAGGCGGGTGAGTGCCCACCGCGGGAAGGGAGATTGCCCAGCGCGGGCCGTCCCCCTCCCCTGCCGGGTGGAGATGTCGAACCGCACGTAACGGTGGTCCGACAAGGTCTCCACCAGCTCCACCCGCCAGTTCACGACGCGGGCGGCCAGCGCGGGGGTGGCAAACGACACGTCCACCACCGACCCGCCCTGTTGCCGCACACACGTGTGGACCGCCCCCCTATTGAGGAGGGACACACCGCACGAGGCCGCCCAAAACTGGACGGCGCGTCCCCGGACGTTGCAACCGGCGGCCGGGTTGCCCCAGTCCACCGACTTGGCGTTTAGGTCGCCCAACACCACGATCTGGCGTGGCGCCGCCCTCCCTACGACAGCAGTGAGGACTTCGAGGAAATCCTCAAAGTCCGAGAGAGGGCGGTTTGGGGAGAAATACACCCCCACCATCGCTATCTCTCCCCACGCGGCGGCCACGTATCCCGGTCCCCTCTCTAAGAGCGAGAGGGGAGGGGAGTCTGTGGAAGACCGCGCCACCAACGCCACCAAGCCGTCTCGGTCGCCCAGCCAACGGCCAGGGACCGAGTAGGGTTCGGCGACCACCGCCAAGTCCACCAACCACTCAGCCATGGTCTGCATCAGCAGATCCTGGGCTGTCCTGCAGTGGTTGGTGTTCGCCTGAAGGATGCGATGTTCGACTGTGTCCATCAGTCGGACATCGCAACCTCCTCCGCAGCCGCCGCAGGAACGGCGGTGTTAGCGGCAGCAGCAGGCGCAGGCCCGGTCGGCGCCTGCGCTTTGCCACGCTTAGGGGGAGGAATACATTTCCTCCCCTTCATTACGTGGCCTGATCGGCGGCCACTGGCGGCACACACCGCACAGTGCGGCGTGGCGGCCTTGCAGGAGGCGGCTTTGTGGCCCTCCTTGCCGCAGCGGTAGCATGTGTCCGTCCTGTCTACCTTAGACGGACACAGAGGCCTAGTGTGGCCGATGCCGAAGCACCGGAAACAACGCAGAGGCTGGTCCTCGAGTGCCCGGACTGCGCCCGAGCTGAACCCGACTTGAAGCCGTCCTTTCGCAAGGACGGCTTTGGCAGCGGCGATTGGGCACTCGAGGCGAATGGTGCCCATACCACCGCGGCCGGGCCTTATGTCCCGGCCTTGGACCGCCGCGGCGCCACAGCCCCCTACCGCTGCGACCGCCGCCACCACCTCCTCCTTGGTGACGGAGTCATCCAGCTCCGTCACCTCAATGGCCGCCGACTTGACCGGCCGGGCCACCTTGGCAGAGCCCGCGATGACCTCTTGCAGCTTGGCTGCAAAGAGGTCCGCGCGGGCACCCCCTTCGGTCCCCGGGAACTCGAAAATTCGAGCCCCGGCTTGGGTCCGCCGGCAAGACACACTGCCGATCCCCAGTTGGGTGGGATCGGCATTGGCCCGCGCCCGCACCAAAATAGACGCGTACGTCTCCCCGCGCTCCGCAGCCTCCGCGGTGAGCGTTACCACGACGGCCGCGGTTTTTGGGGGGACTAGCTGTCTATTTCCCCTCCCTTTCCCTTTCCCATTTCCCGTACCGGTCGTCTGCGACTGGCTGGGAGCGGTGGTGGCGGGGACGACAGGGACGGCCGTTACCGTCTTCTTCCCTTTGCCCTTCCCCTTACGGACCACTTCCGTCCACTCGTTGGACGGGGTGGTTGAAGGCAGAAGGGCGTCTTCCACCTGGGAGGAGGAGGACGGCCCCGGCTCGCACTGCCTCTTATCCGCCGCAAGCGGCGGTCGGAGGCGTTTCTCGGGCAAGAGCCGGTCCTCGATGCCCGCTAAGCAAGCTCTTGTGAAGGCCCTCTCCTCCATTACAACCTTGCGGATGATATCCTCAAGGTTGGAGGAGGGGCCCTCCACTACAGAGCACGTCTCGGCTAGTTGTGGCCGGGCCGAGGCAGGGCCCTCTGCCACAGGGCTCGCCTTGGCCTGTTGTGGCCGGGCCGCGGTTTCAACGAGCTTTTGGTGAAGCTGGCTGACCTCCGACTGCAGACAATCTATTCTCGTCTGCAGTTGCCGCGTCTCGTCGGTGGTCGTCCGCTTCACCAACTCAGCGACGATACCACGCAGGCTCGCGGCCCTGCATTTTAGGGCCTTTTGAAATGTGCCCTTTAAGTTGGAGGACTTAGAGGCGACCTCTATGATCCCCTCCTCGTCCTCCTCTGCCATCCTCTGCAGCTCCTCCAGGGACTGGTCCGCGTACAGAACGCGTGACGCACCG
>CAJHXD020000018.1:0-5000 GCA_905147715.2 Xestia xanthographa | reverse complement strand
TGCAATAGTCCTCACCCTTCATCCCTGAATTCTGGTCCGCGTTCCCGCGTCCCAGTTTCCAGGTTTTGGGGAGAAATTCAAAATTTTTCGGTTCAAAAACGGGTTTTTTGACCGAAACTCAAAATTTTTGGTCGGCACCTAATAAGTTTTATTCTTTATATAGCTAGCCCGCGCGGAGACGCGTCCTCTGGACCCCTCGCCCGCGCCCCTAGCCCGAATAGAACTTGTATTTTTTCTAAAAAATAGTTTTCCCATACATCTCTGTTAGTACCCAAAATCTACCTAAGGGAGCGAGTAAAAAACACAAACGTAGATATCTTCGCTTCCAGACGCGCGATTTTGAAGCGGTTTTCAGTGTTTTTAGACCAAACTAGGCCTCCGCCTACGTTTTGACCATATCGCACGCGCTTACACGCGCGTCGGGACTTTATCCCTACTAACACTCGGGAATTTTTCGAATTTTCAAATTAAATTGTCAAAATTAATTGTTTTTCCAAATTCTTTTACAAAAATAACGTTAGTTTATAGTTGCAATAGTCCTCACCCTTCATCCCTGAATTCTGGTCCGCGTTCCGCGTCCCAGTTTCCAGGTTTTGGGGAGAAATTCAAAATTTTTCGGTTCAAAAACGGGTTTTTTGACCGAAACTCAAAATTTTTGGTCGGCACCTAATAAGTTTTATTCTTTATATAGCTAGCCCGCGCGGAGACGCGTCTCTGGACCCCTCGCCCGCGCCCCTAGCCCGAATAGAACTTGTATTTTTTCTAAAAAATAGTTTTCCCATACATCTCTGTTAGTACCCAAAATCTACCTAAGGGAGCGAGTAAAAAACACAAACGTAGATATCTTCGCTTCCAGACGCGCGATTTTGAAGCGGTTTTCAGTGTTTTTAGACCAAACTAGGCCTCCGCCTACGTTTTGACCATATCGCACGCGCTTACACGCGCGTCGGGACTTTATCCCTACTAACACTCGGGAATTTTTCGAATTTTCAAATTAAATTGTCAAAATTAATTGTTTTTCCAAATTCTTTTACAAAAATAACGTTAGTTTATAGTTGCAATAGTCCTCACCCTTCATCCCTGAATTCTGGTCCGCGTTCCGCGTCCCAGTTTCCAGGTTTTGGGGAGAAATTCAAAATTTTTCGGTTCAAAAACGGGTTTTTTGACCGAAACTCAAAATTTTTGGTCGGCACCTAATAAGTTTTATTCTTTATATAGCTAGCCCGCGCGGAGACGCGTCTCTGGACCCCTCGCCCGCGCCCCTAGCCCGAATAGAACTTGTATTTTTTCTAAAAAATAGTTTTCCCATACATCTCTGTTAGTACCCAAAATCTACCTAAGGGAGCGAGTAAAAAACACAAACGTAGATATCTTCGCTTCCAGACGCGCGATTTTGAAGCGGTTTTCAGTGTTTTTAGACCAAACTAGGCCTCCGCCTACGTTTTGACCATATCGCACGCGCTTACACGCGCGTCGGGACTTTATCCCTACTAACACTCGGGAATTTTTCGAATTTTCAAATTAAATTGTCAAAATTAATTGTTTTTCCAAATTCTTTTACAAAAATAACGTTAGTTTATAGTTGCAATAGTCCTCACCCTTCATCCCTGAATTCTGGTCCGCGTTCCGCGTCCCAGTTTCCAGGTTTTGGGGAGAAATTCAAAATTTTTCGGTTCAAAAACGGGTTTTTTGACCGAAACTCAAAATTTTTGGTCGGCACCTAATAAGTTTTATTCTTTATATAGCTAGCCCGCGCGGAGACGCGTCTCTGGACCCCTCGCCCGCGCCCCTAGCCCGAATAGAACTTGTATTTTTTCTAAAAAATAGTTTTCCCATACATCTCTGTTAGTACCCAAAATCTACCTAAGGGAGCGAGTAAAAAACACAAACGTAGATATCTTCGCTTCCAGACGCGCGATTTTGAAGCGGTTTTCAGTGTTTTTAGACCAAACTAGGCCTCCGCCTACGTTTTGACCATATCGCACGCGCTTACACGCGCGTCGGGACTTTATCCCTACTAACACTCGGGAATTTTTCGAATTTTCAAATTAAATTGTCAAAATTAATTGTTTTTCCAAATTCTTTTACAAAAATAACGTTAGTTTATAGTTGCAATAGTCCTCACCCTTCATCCCTGAATTCTGGTCCGCGTTCCGCGTCCCAGTTTCCAGGTTTTGGGGAGAAATTCAAAATTTTTCGGTTCAAAAACGGGTTTTTTGACCGAAACTCAAAATTTTTGGTCGGCACCTAATAAGTTTTATTCTTTATATAGCTAGCCCGCGCGGAGACGCGTCTCTGGACCCCTCGCCCGCGCCCCTAGCCCGAATAGAACTTGTATTTTTTCTAAAAAATAGTTTTCCCATACATCTCTGTTAGTACCCAAAATCTACCTAAGGGAGCGAGTAAAAAACACAAACGTAGATATCTTCGCTTCCAGACGCGCGATTTTGAAGCGGTTTTCAGTGTTTTTAGACCAAACTAGGCCTCCGCCTGCGTTTTGACCATATCGCACGCGCTTACACGCGCGTCGGGACTTTATCCCTACTAACACTCGGGAATTTTTCGAATTTTCAAATTAAATTGTCAAAATTAATTGTTTTTCCAAATTCTTTTACAAAAATAACGTTAGTTTATAGTTGCAATAGTCCTCACCCTTCATCCCTGAATTCTGGTCCGCGTTCCGCGTCCCAGTTTCCAGGTTTTGGGGAGAAATTCAAAATTTTTCGGTTCAAAAACGGGTTTTTTGACCGAAACTCAAAATTTTTGGTCGGCACCTAATAAGTTTTATTCTTTATATAGCTAGCCCGCGCGGAGACGCGTCTCTGGACCCCTCGCCCGCGCCCCTAGCCCGAATAGAACTTGTATTTTTTCTAAAAAATAGTTTTCCCATACATCTCTGTTAGTACCCAAAATCTACCTAAGGGAGCGAGTAAAAAACACAAACGTAGATATCTTCGCTTCCAGACGCGCGATTTTGAAGCGGTTTTCAGTGTTTTTAGACCAAACTAGGCCTCCGCCTGCGTTTTGACCATATCGCACGCGCTTACACGCGCGTCGGGACTTTATCCCTACTAACACTCGGGAATTTTTCGAATTTTCAAATTAAATTGTCAAAATTAATTGTTTTTCCAAATTCTTTTACAAAAATAACGTTAGTTTATAGTTGCAATAGTCCTCACCCTTCATCCCTGAATTCTGGTCCGCGTTCCGCGTCCCAGTTTCCAGGTTTTGGGGAGAAATTCAAAATTTTTCGGTTCAAAAACGGGTTTTTTGACCGAACTCAAAATTTTTGGTCGGCACCTAATAAGTTTTATTCTTTATTATGCTAGCCCGCGCGGAGACGCGTCTCTGGACCCCTCGCCCGCGCCCCTAGCCCGAATAGAACTTGTATTTTTTCTAAAAATAGTTTTCCCATACATCTCTGTTAGTACCCAAACATCTACCTAAGGGAGCGAGTAAAAAACACAAAGTAGATATCTTCGCTTCCAGACGCGCGATTTTGAAGCGGTTTTCAGTGTTTTTAGACCAAACTAGGCCTCCGCCTACGTTTTGACCATATCGCACGCGCTTACACGCGCGTCGGGACTTTATCCCTACTAACACTCGGGAATTTTTCGAATTTCAAATTAAATTGTCAAAATTAATTGTTTTTCCAAATTCTTTTACAAAAATAACGTTAGTTTATAGTTGCAATAGTCCTCACCCTTCATCCCTGAATTCTGGTCCGCGTTCCGCGTCCCAGTTTTCCAGTTTTGGGGAGAAATTCAAAATTTTTCGGTTCAAAAACGGGTTTTTTGACCGAAACTCAAAATTTTTGGTCGGCACCTAATAAGTTTTATTCTTTATATAGCTAGCCCGCGCGGAGACGCGTCTCTGGACCCCTCGCCCGCGCCCCTAGCCCGAATAGAACTTGTATTTTTTCTAAAAAATAGTTTTCCCATACATCTCTGTTAGTACCCAAATCTACCTAAGGGAGCGAGTAAAAAACACAAACGTAGATATCTTCGCTTCCAGACGCGCGATTTTGAAGCGGTTTTCAGTGTTTTTAGACCAAACTAGGCCTCCGCCTACGTTTTGACCATATCGCACGCGCTTACACGCGCGTCGGGACTTTATCCCTACTAACACTCGGGAATTTTTCGAATTTTCAAATTAAATTGTCCAAAATTAATTGTTTTTCCAAATTCTTTTACAAAAATAACGTTAGTTTATAGTTGCAATAGTCCTCACCCTTCATCCCTGAATTCTGGTCCGCGTTCCGCGTCCCAGTTTCCAGGTTTTGGGGAGAAATTCAAAATTTTTCGGTTCAAAAACGGGTTTTTTGACCGAAACTCAAAATTTTGGTCGGCACCTAATAAGTTTTATTCTTTATATAGCTAGCCCGCGCGGAGGACGCGTCTCTGGACCCCTCGCCCCGCGCCCCTAGCCGAATAGAACTTGTATTTTTTCTAAAAAATAGTTTTCCCATACATCTCTGTTAGTACCAAAATCTACCTAAGGGAGCGAGTAAAAAACACAAAACGTAGATATCTTTCGCTTCCAGACGCGCGATTTTGAAGCGGTTTTCAGTGTTTTTAGACCAAACTAGGCCTCCGCCTACGTTATTTGACCATATCGCACGCGCTTACACGCGCGTCGGGACTTTATCCCTACTAACACTCGGGAATTTTTCGAATTTTCAAATTAAAATTGTCAAAATTAATTGTTTTTCCAAATTCTTTTACAAAAATAACGTTAGTTTATAGTTGCAATAGTCCTCACCCTTCATCCCTGAATTCTGGTCCGCGTTCCGCGTCCAGTTTCCAGGTTTTGGGGAGAAATTCAAAATTTTTCGGTTCAAAAACGGGTTTTTTTGACCGAAACTCAAAATTTTTGGTCGGCACCTAATAAGTTTTATTCTTTATATAGCTAGCCCGCGCGGAGACGCGTCTCTGGACCCCTCGCCCGCGCCCCTAGCCCGAATAGAACTGTATTTTTTCTAAAAAATAGTTTTCCCATAC
>CAJHXD020000017.1:0-40000 GCA_905147715.2 Xestia xanthographa | reverse complement strand
CTAACCTAACCTAACCTAACCTAACCTAACCTAACCTAACCTAACCTAACCTAACCTAACCTAACCTAACCTAACCTAACCTAACCTAACCTAACCTAACCTAACCTAACCTAACCTAACCTAACCTAACCTAACCTAACCTAACCTAACCTAACCTAACCTAACCTAACCTAACCTAACCTAACCTAACCTAACCTAACCTAACCTAACCTAACCTAACCTAACCTAACCTAACCTAACCTAACCTAACCTAACCTAACCTAACCTAACCTAACCTAACCTAACCTAACCTAACCTAACCTAACCTAACCTAACCTAACCTAACCTAACCTAACCTAACCTAACCTAACCTAACCTAACCTAACCTAACCTAACCTAACCTAACCTAACCTAACCTAACCTAACCTAACCTAACCTAACCTAACCTAACCTAACCTAACCTAACCTAACCTAACCTAACCTAACCTAACCTAACCTAACCTAACCTAACCTAACCTAACCTAACCTAACCTAACCTAACCTAACCTAACCTAACCTAACCTAACCTAACCTAACCTAACCTAACCTAACCTAACCTAACCTAACCTAACCTAACCTAACCTAACCTAACCTAACCTAACCTAACCTAACCTAACCTAACCTAACCTAACCTAACCTAACCTAACCTAACCTAACCTCACCTAACCTAACCTAACCTAACCTAACCTAACCTAACCTAACCTAACCTAACCTAACCTAACCTAACCTAACCTAACCTAACCTAACCTAACCTAACCTAACCTAACCTAACCTAACCTAACCTAACCTAACCTAACCTAACCTAACCTAACCTAACCTAACCTAACCTAACCTAACCTAACCTAACCTAACCTAACCTAACCTAACCTAACCTAACCTAACCTAACCTAACCTAACCTAACCTAACCTAACCTAACCTAACCTAACCTAACCTAACCTAACCTAACCTAACCTAACCTAACCTAACCTAACCTAACCTAACCTAACCTAACCTAACCTAACCTAACCTAACCTAACCTAACCTAACCTAACCTAACCTAACCTAACCTAACCTAACCTAACCTAACCTAACCTAACCTAACCTAACCTAACCTAACCTAACCTAACCTAACCTAACCTAACCTAACCTAACCTAACCTAACCTAACCTAACCTAACCTAACCTAACCTAACCTAACCTAACCTAACCTAACCTAACCTAACCTAACCTAACCTAACCTAACCTAACCTAACCTAACCTAACCTAACCTAACCTAACCTAACCTAACCTAACCTAACCTAACCTAACCTAACCTAACCTAACCTAACCTAACCTAACCTAACCTAACCTAACCTAACCTAACCTAACCTAACCTAACCTAACCTAACCTAACCTAACCTAACCTAACCTAACCTAACCTAACCTAACCTAACCTAACCTAACCTAACCTAACCTAACCTAACCTAACCTAACCTAACCTAACCTAACCTAACCTAACCTAACCTAACCTAACCTAACCTAACCTAACCTAACCTAACCTAACCTAACCTAACCTAACCTAACCTAACCTAACCTAACCTAACCTAACCTAACCTAACCTAACCTAACCTAACCTAACCTAACCTAACCTAACCTAACCTAACCTAACCTAACCTAACCTAACCTAACCTAACCTAACCTAACCTAACCTAACCTAACCTAACCTAACCTAACCTAACCTAACCTAACCTAACCTAACCTAACCTAACCTAACCTAACCTAACCTAACCTAACCTAACCTAACCTAACCTAACCTAACCTAACCTAACCTAACCTAACCTAACCTAACCTAACCTAACCTAACCTAACCTAACCTAACCTAACCTAACCTAACCTAACCTAACCTAACCTAACCTAACCTAACCTAACCTAACCTAACCTAACCTAACCTAACCTAACCTAACCTAACCTAACCTAACCTAACCTAACCTAACCTAACCTAACCTAACCTAACCTAACCTAACCTAACCTAACCTAACCTAACCTAACCTAACCTAACCTAACCTAACCTAACCTAACCTAACCTAACCTAACCTAACCTAACCTAACCTAACCTAACCTAAC
This sequence comes from Xestia xanthographa, assembly GCA_905147715.2. NCBI lineage: Eukaryota > Metazoa > Arthropoda > Insecta > Lepidoptera > Noctuidae > Xestia > Xestia xanthographa. The sequence continues at coordinate 37,900 of CAJHXD020000017.1, read as the reverse complement.
CTAACCTAACCTAACCTAACCTAACCTAACCTAACCTAACCTAACCTAACCTAACCTAACCTAACCTAACCTAACCTCACCTAACCTAACCTAACCTAACCTAACCTAACCTAACCTAACCTAACCTAACCTAACCTAACCTAACCTAACCTAACCTAACCTAACCTAACCTAACCTAACCTAACCTAACCTAACCTAACCTAACCTAACCTAACCTAACCTAACCTAACCTAACCTAACCTAACCTAACCTAACCTAACCTAACCTAACCTAACCTAACCTAACCTAACCTAACCTAACCTAACCTAACCTAACCTAACCTAACCTAACCTAACCTAACCTAACCTAACCTAACCTAACCTAACCTAACCTAACCTAACCTAACCTAACCTAACCTAACCTAACCTAACCTAACCTAACCTAACCTAACCTAACCTAACCTAACCTAACCTAACCTAACCTAACCTAACCTAACCTAACCTAACCTAACCTAACCTAACCTAACCTAACCTAACCTAACCTAACCTAACCTAACCTAACCTAACCTAACCTAACCTAACCTAACCTAACCTAACCTAACCTAACCTAACCTAACCTAACCTAACCTAACCTAACCTAACCTAACCTAACCTAACCTAACCTAACCTAACCTAACCTAACCTAACCTAACCTAACCTAACCTAACCTAACCTAACCTAACCTAACCTAACCTAACCTAACCTAACCTAACCTAACCTAACCTAACCTAACCTAACCTAACCTAACCTAACCTAACCTAACCTAACCTAACCTAACCTAACCTAACCTAACCTAACCTAACCTAACCTAACCTAACCTAACCTAACCTAACCTAACCTAACCTAACCTAACCTAACCTAACCTAACCTAACCTAACCTAACCTAACCTAACCTAACCTAACCTAACCTAACCTAACCTAACCTAACCTAACCTAACCTAACCTAACCTAACCTAACCTAACCTAACCTAACCTAACCTAACCTAACCTAACCTAACCTAACCTAACCTAACCTAACCTAACCTAACCTAACCTAACCTAACCTAACCTAACCTAACCTAACCTAACCTAACCTAACCTAACCTAACCTAACCTAACCTAACCTAACCTAACCTAACCTAACCTAACCTAACCTAACCTAACCTAACCTAACCTAACCTAACCTAACCTAACCTAACCTAACCTAACCTAACCTAACCTAACCTAACCTAACCTAACCTAACCTAACCTAACCTAACCTAACCTAACCTAACCTAACCTAACCTAACCTAACCTAACCTAACCTAACCTAACCTAACCTAACCTAACCTAACCTAACCTAACCTAACCTAACCTAACCTAACCTAACCTAACCTAACCTAACCTAACCTAACCTAACCTAACCTAACCTAACCTAACCTAACCTAACCTAACCTAACCTAACCTAACCTAACCTAACCTAACCTAACCTAACCTAACCTAACCTAACCTAACCTAACCTAACCTAACCTAACCTAACCTAACCTAACCTAACCTAACCTAACCTAACCTAACCTAACCTAACCTAACCTAACCTAACCTAACCTAACCTAACCTAACCTAACCTAACCTAACCTAACCTAACCTAACCTAACCTAACCTAACCTAACCTAACCTAACCTAACCTAACCTAACCTAACCTAACCTAACCTAACCTAACCTAACCTAACCTAACCTAACCTAACCTAACCTAACCTAACCTAACCTAACCTAACCTAACCTAACCTAACCTAACCTAACCTAACCTAACCTAACCTAACCTAACCTAACCTAACCTAACCTAACCTAACCTAACCTAACCTAACCTAACCTAACCTAACCTAACCTAACCTAACCTAACCTAACCTAACCTAACCTAACCTAACCTAACCTAACCTAACCTAACCTAACCTAACCTAACCTAACCTAACCTAACCTAACCTAACCTAACCTAACCTAACCTAACCTAACCTAACCTAACCTAACCTAACCTAACCTAACCTAACCTAACCTAACCTAACCTAACCTAACCTAACCTAACCTAACCTAACCTAACCTAACCTAACCTAACCTAACCTAACCTAACCTAACCTAACCTAACCTAACCTAACCTAACCTAACCTAACCTAACCTAACCTAACCTAACCTAACCTAACCTAACCTAACCTAACCTAACCTAACCTAACCTAACCTAACCTAACCTAACCTAACCTAACCTAACCTAACCTAACCTAACCTAACCTAACCTAACCTAACCTAACCTAACCTAACCTAACCTAACCTAACCTAACCTAACCTAACCTAACCTAACCTCACCTAACCTAACCTAACCTAACCTAACCTAACCTAACCTAACCTAACCTAACCTAACCTAACCTAACCTAACCTAACCTAACCTAACCTAACCTAACCTAACCTAACCTAACCTAACCTAACCTAACCTAACCTAACCTAACCTAACCTAACCTAACCTAACCTAACCTAACCTAACCTAACCTAACCTAACCTAACCTAACCTAACCTAACCTAACCTAACCTAACCTAACCTAACCTAACCTAACCTAACCTAACCTAACCTAACCTAACCTAACCTAACCTAACCTAACCTAACCTAACCTAACCTAACCTAACCTAACCTAACCTAACCTAACCTAACCTAACCTAACCTAACCTAACCTAACCTAACCTAACCTAACCTAACCTAACCTAACCTAACCTAACCTAACCTAACCTAACCTAACCTAACCTAACCTAACCTAACCTAACCCAGTAACCGATCGAACATCGTCACATTAACATCAGCTCCGCGTTAAAAATTCGCCAAAATTACACGCGTCGAGTTAAGTGCGCCAAAAGTTACCAGTGGATTTGTGCAGTGTTGATTCACCCGGAAACGTGTGGGCAAGTGTGTAACTTCACGGGTTGCGGAGCAGGACCCTCAAGACTTCAGAGCTGAATAACGCAGAACAGGTTGGTCAAATTTTTCTGCAAACACTAATCCTGAGAGACGCAGCAAGGGCCAATCCAACGACACCAGGATCATTAAAATCGGACCAGAGACTTGGGAGTTATTAAGGTTGAGATAACACTAAAACACGTGGTTTTTTTGTGTAAAAGTAACCTTACTTTCATCGAGTATTTTTCCGACACGAGGCGTGTTGTGACAACCAGCCATCCCAGCCTACTCTGAAGACTCCGCAGCCGGCCGAGGAATCTCTCTGCAGACCAGCCTTCAGCCTGACGACTCCGCGGCTCGCAAATAGGTAAGCCCCGAGGGAACTCCTGAACCCTTTGTCCTAGACCCCCCGAGCTTGGGCTCATCCTACTTGGCACTCCAGGATCCTTCCTGAGACACTAAGGATCTCCTCGCCCCCTCTTCCCCTCAAACCCCCCAAACCCCCCCCCCTCCTTGTCAGTGCAAGAGTACCTCTTACCCCCAACCCTTACCCTCAGACCCCTCCTTGTTCCACCCCCCCCCCCAACCAACCCTACCTCCCCCCCCCCCCCATCAACTCCCCACGAAAGTACCCCCCCCCCTCCCCAACCCCCCCTCACCCCCCCTCAACTCCCCACGAAACCCCCTCCCCCCTCCCCCCTCGGAGCTACCTCACCCCCCCGCGGCCTAACTTCGCACCCGTTGGAGCTACGAAGCCGAGTTTGGGCTTGTTTTAAAGGGCTTGAAGAGCTCTTTCATCTCGCTCCAACAGAATCCTGAAATTCGGCACCACACACGCACAACAATCCAGCAACACTGCAAAATTCTACTGCAAACCACCAGCAAAGCGCACGCAGGGCTCTAAACATCGAGCTCTGTCAGCATCGGGCTCCTCATCGGACACCAGACGCAGAACACCAGCGGAAGTATCCGTGAGTCCATCACAATAGAATAAATATTTAAAAAAAAAAAAAAAAAAAAAAAAAAAAAAAACAGGCATAATATAGATTTCAACTGTAACAATATAGATTTTAACTGTAATAAAATAGACTTCAACTGTAGATTTAAATTGCAGAGTTCAACTGTGTTTTGCAACTGTAACCACCTTTGCCTTTTAACACTCTTTGTAATTCCCCTCTTACATAACAAACCATGTCTTCCATGTCTTCCAAGCAGTCCACCACCACCCGTAAAATGACCACGGATGCCGCAAAAGCCCCTAAATCACTTAGGGAAAAAGTTCTCAAAAATACGGCAAAGTCAGTTGTCTCAGAACAGTTGGCGCGTCCATCGCAGACGCCACAGGTGCATAAAGCAGCGTCGGAACCAGACACAAACAGGACACCGCCAGTAACAACTATGCCTGAGACCAACTCCGAAGTTGGCAACGTAACAGACAAAATAATTAACTGGGAGCAGTGTGGCATCTCCCCCCCCCGTCAGATCATCTCGGACGAAGAAAGCTCGGTGGCCTCCTCAGTGAGCCAGGCTCCCACAAGTGGGCGGCCGAGCCTTCTCTACCGAACGCCGAGAAGAGGCACAGGGGTGGAGATGGACCTGGCCACACGCGAGGCCAACGAACTACTTCAAAAAGGGAAGGACGCCCTGGAGGCCTCGGGAAACATGAAAAGAGAGTGCAAGGCCACAGCGCACGAGTGTCTTCAGGGGCTCTACGAGACTGCCCTGTCACTCGCCGACTCGAGAGCCCGTCACAAGTTCAACCTCGAGAAGGAGCGCTCTCGACACGCCCAGGAGCTTGTGCGGGTCGAGAGAGCTCATACCCGAGATTTGATGGCGCTGAAGGTCGAGCTCTCCCTGATGCGAACGGACGTCTCGGAAACCAAAAAAGAGGCGAAAGGGATCCGGGAATGGCTGGGTCACGAGACCCTTGAAGCCTTCAACGGCATCAAGGAGGTGAAAAACGAGGTCACAGCCGCGAGCCTCCAAAACCGGAAAGAGCACGAGATTACCAGGCAAGAAAGTGCAAGAGCTCCAGGGGATCCAAAGTGGGATTCCATGGGGGCAGACTTTTCACGCCTTAACACAAACGTGACCAGCATCTCGAACCAGCTGGACGTGCTCCGAAAGTCCCTGGAAAGGCTCAAGGAAGACCTCTCCCAGCCCAGGACCATGCAGCCGGATCCTGCAAGCCCGGAGGCAGAGACGGATCTGCTAATGACATCAAAGTTCGAGGAGGAGATGCAGAAGGTCCAAGCACAGTTACAGGCCATCGTCAACAGGCCTATAGTCTCCCCTCCACCACCACAACCACCACTCAACCTTACACCACACCTCAAACCACTCTCCGAAAAGCTGGAAATGGTCTCAGCAGACCTCCGTGAACTGCGCAACAAAGAACCGACAATCCAGGCGCCATTGGCGCTGAATCTGGAAGCGGAACTAGCAGTCGGGGAGGTAAAAAAGACCCTCCAAAACATAGAAAAGGGGGTAGCGGAATTGGGCAAAGCGGACAAGCCGCTTCTACAACAGCAAAGCCCCAAAACCTTTGCCCAGGTCGCCAGCACACCCAAACCCCCAAAACCACCCACCCAACCCAATCACACCCTGATCGTCTCATCAACGGACCCCCAGCACACTGGAGACAATGTAATCGAGAGGATCAGGACTGCTTTGGACCTCAAAACAAGCGGAGCCCGGGTTGACACAGTCCGGAAGGCGCGGAACCAGAAAGTGGTTCTGAGGTGCGCCAGCAAGTCGGACCTGAACGCGATCAGAGATCAGTTCAAGTCAAACGCAGGGCTCAAGGTCCAGGAGCCGAAACCCCAGAACCCTCTCGTGTGCATCAAGGGAGTGCTGTCCAGCTACAGCGACGGGGAGATTGTCGATCTCCTACAGGCGCAGAATAAACACCTTCTGCAGGACGTCGCTGTGGATGGACAAACCATAAGAGTACGCTACAGGAAGCGCGCGAGAAACCCCCATGAGTGCCACCCTGTCCTGGAGCTCTCCCCGGAGCTCTGGAAGTGCTACACGCAGGTGCAGAAGGTGCATGTGGGCATCAAGCGGTGCTCGATTGAGGACCAGTCCCCGCTGGTACAGTGCTCAAAGTGCCTTGCCTATGGACACAACAGATCCTTATGCAAGGCCGGCAAAGAAGCATGCAGCTACTGCAGCGGTGCACATAGTAGTAGGGACTGCCTCACTCGGGCTGACGGCAAAATGCCCACCTGCATCAACTGCAAAATGGCACACAGGGCGGACAGCGAACTGGCACACACAGCGTTCAGCGAAGACTGCCAGGAACGCCAAAAATGGGATGGTATAGCGAGGTCGCGCGTTTCCTATTGCTAAGGGCGACCAAGAGAACACAACTAGTCAACCAGTCACCCCTCAACACACAGTAAGACCGAAATCAAGATTGCAGTTCATCCAAGTCAATCTGCAGCGCTCAAAGCTGGCCACAGAGGAGCTCCACATGGTGGCTCAGGCAAAAGGAATTTCCGTAGCACTTGTTCAAGAGCCCTATGTCGGAAGAACAGGCGTGATGAAACAAAACCCTGGCACACAAGTCATCCAGTGCAGCCTGAACCGTCAAAAACCAGTTAAGGCGGCGATCGTTGTCTTCGGGAACAACCTGGAGGTCATCCACGACCCCCAGCTTGTGACAGAGAACATCTCCGCCGTCTTGCTGAAGGTTGGCCAGCTCAGCCTTGGGGTGCTATCGGTCTATTTTGAAGGTGACCAAGAAATTGAACCCTACCTTTCGGAAACACACACAACACTTCAAAAACTACACACAAACAACATCATCGTGGGAGGAGACATAAACGCCTGGAGCCAGTGGTGGGGAAGTGTTTCCGAAAACCATCGCGGGGCGGCGTATAACTCGTTCCTCAACGAGCGGGACCTCCAGATCCTAAACACGGGCCAAACACCGACGTTCGAGACCTACAGAGGAGACAGATGGTGCACGAGCCACGTCGACGTGACGGTATGCAGCCTGCCACTGTTAGGCAAGGTCGAAGAGTGGCGTGTAGAAAGGAGTCTGATAACTTCGGACCACAATGCGATAACCTTCTCGATGCGTTTAGAAAAAGCCTTGGAACCCTTAAGGCCAATCACGACGCGAATCTATAACACCAAGAAGGCAAAGTGGTCCGACTTCAGCACGCACTTCAAGACCAGCCTGGCGGACAATGACATAACACCAGCCAGAGTCTCAGCCGTCTCGAACCCAGAGGATCTGGAGTCACTTATCACATTATACGTACACAACATCCACCGCTCATGCGAGGAAGCGATCCCAAAACTGGGGTCGCCCAAACACAACGCCAAGCCCCCATGGTGGACCCCTTCTCTAGACCGTCTCCAAAAAGATGCGATGACAAAGAAGAGAAGGATCCGGAACGCAGCCGCTAGCCGGAGACAATTCACCATCCAAGAATATGCACTGGCCAAGAACACGTACACTACAGCAGCCACGGAAGCGGCCACAACAAACTGGAAGGAGTTCTGCTCGAAGCAGGACCGAGAGAGCATGTGGGACGGCATCTACAGGGTACTAAGGAAGACAGCCAAAAGACAGGACGACGCACTCCTGAGAAACACCGCAGGCGAGACACTCAGTCCAGAGCAATCCGCGAATCTCCTGGCAAAAACCTTCTACCCCGACGACTCAACGGATGCCGAACAGCCCTACCACACCGCACTTAGGAGGCTAGCGGAGGAAGAGAACCCTCAAGGACTGTCTGCCGACGATCCACCCTTCACAACCGCGGAGCTGGAAATGGTTCTCCAAAACCAAAACCCGAAAAAAGCTCCCGGCCCCGATGGATTAACAGCAGACATCTGCACAGCGGCAATAAACTGCAACAGGGAGGTGTTCTTAGCGATAGCCAACAGGTGCCTGTCGCTGTCACACTTCCCGAAGCAGTGGAAGGTCGCCCACGTGTGCATACTCCGGAAGCCAGGAAAGGACGACTATACCAGCCCAAAGTCCTACAGGCCAATAGGTCTGCTCTCGGTCCTAGGAAAAATCGTCGAAAAGCTCCTAGTAGGCAGACTCCAGTGGCACTTCCTCCCAACACTACACAAGAACCAATACGGTTTCATGCCACAGCGCGGAACCGAGGACGCCCTATATGCTCTAATAGGACACTTACGTGCCGAAATCAAAGCCAAAAAGATCGTGCTTTTGATATCATTGGACATAGAGGGGGCCTTCGATAACGCGTGGTGGCCAGCACTCAAAAGACAGATGGTAGTCAAGAACTGTCCCAAAAACATCTACGCTCTCGTCGCCTCATACCTGGAAGACCGGAACATCAGGGTCAACTACGCCAGAGCGACTAGTGAGAAGGGTACCACGAAAGGATGCGTCCAGGGCTCAATCGCCGGACCGACGTTTTGGAACCTTATCCTAGACTCACTCCTACAGAAAATGGCTAGAATGGGAGTATACTGCCAAGCCTTCGCAGACGACGTCGTCCTTGTATTCTCGGACTTTTCAACCGGTCCCCTACAACAAACAGCCAACGACACACTAGACATAGTATCGGAATGGGGCGTCCAAAATAAGCTACGGTTCGCCGCGCACAAGACCAATGCGATGGTGCTAACGAGAAAGCTTAAATACGATATTCCGGTACTCCACATGTCGGGCACCCAACTGAACCTAGTCAAAGAGGTCAAGCTGCTGGGTCTCATAATAGACTCAAAACTCACCTTCAACGCGCACGTGTCCGCGACCTGTAAAAGGGCCGCAGACATCTACAAGCAGCTCGCATGCGCGGCAAAGGTGACATGGGGTCTCAACAGAGAGATAATAAGGACGATATACGTGTCGGTGATAGAGCCCATCGTGATGTACGCAGCGAGCGCGTGGGAGCCCGCAGCCGAGAAACTGATGACAAGGAATCAGTTTGACTCGCTGCAGAGAGGTTTCGCGCAGAAGATCTGCAAAGCATACCGCACGGTGTCTCTGACATCGGCACTTGTTCTGTCAGGCCAACTCCCCCTAGATCTCCGGGTAATCGAGGCCGCAACCCTTTTCAAGATCAAAAAGGGATATTCCCAAGAGTTCATACCGCCGGGCCGCGAGCTGGAGTGCAATGTGCACCACTCCCAAAACCCCCACCCAGCGCTACTCACAACAACAGAGTATGCACGCCTAGAGGACTTGACTCCCGAGACCCAGGAAACTCATCAAGTAATCGGTCCCCAAATATACACCGATGGCAGCAAGATAGAGGGGAAAGTCGGAGCTGCCCTAACTTGGTGGGAAAACGGCAAGGAGTCCAAGTCCAGCACTTTTGGCCTGGAGCCCCACAACACGGTCTTCCAATCGGAAATGTACGCTCTCTTCAGAGCTGTCAGGATGGCAAGAGAATCCAGTGCGGCCTCCGTAAGCATCTTAAGTGACTCAAGATCGTCACTTGACCTGCTGACGAGTCCGTCTGCCACTCACCACCTGGCACTACAAATCAAGAGATGCGTCCGCGAGATAAGAGAAGAAGGCCGAGAAGTGAGGCTCTTTTGGCTCAGGGCCCACGTGGGAACCGCCGGAAATGAGAGAGCGGACGAGCTGGCCAAGGAGGCAGCCCTAACAAAAGAGACAGCAGACTACAGCAAGGTCCCCGTATCGTACGTGAGAAGGAAGATACGGGAGGGGACTGTAAAGAAGTGGCAAGCGCGCTACGAGTCCTCGAGTACAGGATCGGTCACGAAAGTGTTCTTCCCAGACGTCCTAGCGGCGAAGCGAACACTCAGAGAAGCAGTTCTCACACCGGTCCATGTACAAGTTCTAACAGGACACGGAGGATTCTCTGCGTACCTCCACCGCTTTCATCTCAAAGACAGTCCCGCGTGCGTCTGTGACCCCAACTGCGATGAAACCGTCTGGCATCTGCTCTTTGAATGCCCCAGATTCAGTCGCGACAGAATGGAGCTGGAAGTCAAGATCGAAATCCAGCTGAGCCAGTCCATACTCCACACCATCATGGGGAGACCGGCCACCAGGAAACCATTCTTGGCATTCGCAAGCAAAGTCGCCAAAGTCGCAGCGGAGGCTAACAAAACGGACGCAACCTCGCAAAGTCGAAGCCGACTACCATCTAGGCGAACAGTCCCGACCACAGCAACAACCACAACAACTACAACACAGACAGCAACAACACAAACCAGAACACGTACACCACTCACCATTACACAAGATACACACGGAAACACCAACGAGCAACCGGTACCAGCGGCAGCAGCAGTAGCAGTAGCCGAAGCCAGCCTTCAACCAGTCCCCAACGCCATGCCCATCACGGAATTCCTGGCATGTGGAGGAGACGGAGTCCCAGGCATCAGGCTGCGAGGTGTCGCTCTGTTCATGAACAGAGATTCAGAAAAGCTAGGCATAAGCTTCTGCATAGGTTCAAGCCGAGCAGCAGCCCGTATCCCAATCTCACCAGGCCTTGCCGCCTTGATCAACGGAGGCACCACCAAAACGAGCATGAAAGGCAGTAAGTACGCCGCACTGCCTCAAGTGGAAGTAGCCACTCACCGATGCCGTCTAGTGCGATTCAAAGGAAAAACGATTGCACTACTCGAGTGGCGGGAGGATACTTCATTTGCTCAGGCAAGCTCATTGCTTCAAAAGATCAGGGAGGCCGGAGAACACGTGCCAGTCACAGCCCGCACGATAAGCGTTGACGCGATGGAGGTCGGAGGAGAGAGAGGAGACGTCGCAGACCGCTTCGGCTGCTTAAAAGCCTCGGAACAACATGAGGTAGTCGTCTATGAGGACAGAGGGGAATCTCTAAGTTTCCTTAAAGCCCCCAGAGACCCAACAGCCATCGCGACGAGCTCCACAACTAGCCCGACCACACAAAGCGGATCAGAGAGGGCTCAGCAGAAGGCAGCCGCCGAAAAAGCCGCAAAGGAACAGAGTGCCACCACCAGCCCAGAGGACCAAGCCAGGTCGAGGAGTCGCCTGAAAGCCTTCGGCACTTTCCTCAAAGCACTGCTCCCAAGCACCAGCCGCGCATCACCAGCCGAGAAACAGGAAGCAGCAGTGGAGAGGTTCTTCAGAAAAACACCAACAGAACCAACACCACGGAAGCCTACACCAACGAAAGCCGACAAAGGGCAAGTCAGCCCGCCTGTCCTCGCAATGAACTCGGGCACCACAGACCACGTGAAGAGCGCTTTCCTCGAGTACGTAGCAATCGTGAGGGCGACCAGAGAGGTCAATCTCATGACATGCAGGAAGATCCTGCAGACCTTCCAAAGGAATACAGAAGGACTGCTAGAGGTACTACTCAAGGAGGCAGAGGCAGCGGTGTACGACAACGTCAAATCCCAAGTCATCAAAGGGGAAATGACGGGGTCGTACATGGCAGCCTACAGCGCGAAGAACGGTTTTGTGGCCCTGGACGAGGAGGAAACCGAACGCGTGGGAAAAATAACATTCAGAACGCCAAACGACGACCCGATGGTGGTTACCGCCAAATGTACCAAGATCATGCTGGACGATAAGATCCTTGAAATGGCACAGTCCATTTCGGGGATCCCGGATAACTCAGCATCGCATGGAAGTTGGACGGTACCCAATATCAGGTGGGTAAATGGAGTTCCAGGTTGTGGCAAGACAACCTGGGTTGTGAAACACTTCGATGGGGAGAAAGACGTTGTAGCCACCACGACGACCGAAGCTGCGAAAGACCTCAGAGAGAAGCTCGCGCACCGTTTAGGAGACCGAGTAAAGACAAAGGTGCGCACTATGGCCTCAATCTTAGTCAACGGGTTCAAGAAAGAAGAGAAATGCTACCGCCTAACGGTAGACGAGGCTCTTATGAACCATTTTGGGGCCATAGTCATGGCAGTTAAGTTGTCAGGAGCAAGCGAGGTTGTCCTCATCGGAGACGTAAACCAGCTACCATTTTTGGACAGAGAGAACCTTTTCGAGTTAAGGTATACCCGTCCAAACCTGGTGGCTGGCATCACCCAGGAACTGCTTTGCACACACCGTAACCCGATGGATGTGGCATTTGCGTTGAGCGAGATATACTCCGGTATATACTCCTCCAAGTCGTCGCTGTCGCGGGTCCACTCACTGAGCGTCAAAGGTTACACAGGAGCGCAAATACCGAGCACCGCCCAAAACACCCTATTCCTGGTTCATACGCAAGAGGAGAAAGCTTCTCTCATCAGCCAGGGATACGGGTCCGGCGAAGGGTCGCGCACGCTAACCATCCACGAGGCCCAGGGTCTGACCTTCGACAGCGTAATAATCATCAACACCAAGTCCAGGAGACTCCAAATCCACGACAGCATCTCCCACGCGGTAGTGGCGGTGTCGAGACATACAGTCAGTTGTGTCTATTACACCGACGACGCCGATGACGCCACCGGCCGCTTTGCAAAGAGAGCGATGGATGCGCCTACTAAAACGGTCGTCGAGTACAACTTGAAGACGGCCATGCAGCATCGAGACGCAGTCGTTGTGGAAGCTTTGCTCAGGCTAGCGAAGTCCCTGGTCAGACGACGGAACTAATAAAAACATCCTCACCCCAAAACCCAACAAAAAAAAAAAAAAAAAAAAAAAACCCAATTCGGAGTACCTCTTTTTTTTCAAAATTAGATAATGTAAAACTGCATGGCAGAGTGAGTCTGTCATACTCACGTAAAAGCAGTGCCGATGGTGGCGCTGCACATCCGGTCGCTAAGTTCCCTACAAAATGGTTGAGCTAAGCGGCGCGGATGTGCAGGTCATGTCCGTGAACGGATGCCATCGGTCGCTGCTGGTCGACTCACATTGCCATGCAGTTATTAGTCCTATAAAGAAATAATTGTGTAATCTTAGTTTAAAGTATTTAATTTTAATTAGTGGTAAGTAAATAATTGTTAAGCCTGAAAAAAAAAAAAAAAAAAAAAAAAAAAAAAAAAAAAAAAAAAAAGGACACTAAAAATATTGTGCATGAGCATGTGTATGATTAAAAAAACAAAAAAAAAAAAAAAAATAATAATAATAATAATAATAAAAAAAAAAAAAAAAAATGATGGACTCACGTAGATTTTAAGTTACTATTAGAAGTTAATTATAATGTAACGTGTCCAATGTCGGAGCACGATTAAATATTAAGATAAAAAAGAAAGCAAACAATGTAACCAATTTAAATAAGAGCGCGGACCACCACGTCTGCGGTAGATAACTCTCTAAAAAAAAAAAAAAAAAAAAAACCTAACCTAACCTAACCTAACCTAACCTAACCTAACCTAACCTAACCTAACCTAACCTAACCTAACCTAACCTAACCTAACCTAACCTAACCTAACCTAACCTAACCTAACCTAACCTAACCTAACCTAACCTAACCTAACCTAACCTAACCTAACCTAACCTAACCTAACCTAACCTAACCTAACCTAACCTAACCTAACCTAACCTAACCTAACCTAACCTAACCTAACCTAACCTAACCTAACCTAACCTAACCTAACCTAACCTAACCTAACCTAACCTAACCTAACCTAACCTAACCTAACCTAACCTAACCTAACCTAACCTAACCTAACCTAACCTAACCTAACCTAACCTAACCTAACCTAACCCCTGTTGTCACCGAAGTTCTTGCTGGCCAGGCTGAGCTCCTAAACAGCCTGAAGGAACACATCTCGGAGTTAAGAGATAACTCCGAGAAACTGGAAAGGCTCCAGCACAGTCTGGGCAGCAGGGAAAGTGCGGGGGAGACGACCTACGCGAATGTCGCAGCCGTCAATAAAGGCCACACTGGGGCACAAACCCTGGAGCGAACGACGCTGCACTCCGTGGTCGTCTCCTCGACACAAGAGATGGAAACAGGGGACGAAATCCTAGAAAGGGTAAGGAAAGCAGTGGACGCGAAGGAGGGCTGGGTGCGCATTGAGAAAGTCAGGAAGGCCAAAGATCGGAAGATTATCATGGGGTGCGCAACACAGGAAGAGAGACGCAAAGTAAAGGAGCGGTTGGAGGCGGCTGGAGGAAACCTCGTTGTCGAGGAAGTCAAGAATCGGGACCCGCTTCTGATTCTTAGGGATGTGTTGAAAATACACAGCGACGAAGAGGTCGTTAAAGCCCTGAAGAATCAGAACCGGGAGATTTTCCACGGCCTCGACGACGAGGACCAAAGGACCGTTATAAAGTACCGACGGAATACCCGCAACCCTCACATGAATCACGTTGTGCTCAGTGTGTCCCCAATGATCTGGAGGCGGGCAATCGATGTGGGAAAACTTCGTATCGACCTCCAGAGGGTCCGCGTCGAAGACCAGACGCCACTGGTGCAGTGTACCCGTTGCCTGGGGTACGGTCACGGCAAACGCCTCTGTAAGGAGCCAGCCGACCTGTGTAGCCACTGCGGCGGCTCACACATCAGAGCGGATTGCCCAAACCGACAGACCGGTGAAGCGGCGGCGTGCGTAAACTGCACCAGAGCCAAATTGGGGAACACTGGGCACAACGCGTTTAGTACCGACTGCCCGGTGCGTAGGAGGTGGGATGGATTGGCCCGAGCTTCCATAGCGTACTGCTAAGGGCGTCCCCGAAACCACTACTAGGTACAAAATGGTCCAGGCCAACCTGCAACGGAGTCAGCTAGCCACAAACGAACTTTTGCTCGAGGCGACAAAGCGCAAACTCGCCGTAGCGTTGCTCCAGGAGCCCTACGTGGGTGGGGTAAGAAGAATGAGAGGCCACCGGGGCGTAAGGGTCTTCCAGAGCTCTGAGGGAGGAGAAGGGACTGTAAAGGCGGCGATAGCCGTCTTCGACAAAGACTTGGACGTCTTACAGTACCCGCAACTCACCACAAACAACATCGTTGTGGTGGGAGTCCGAACCAGAGCCTGGACGATCACGCTGGTGTCCCTCTACTTCGAGCCCGACAAGCCCATTGAGCCATACCTGGAGCACCTCCGTCAGATAGAGCGAGAGCTGGGCTCTAGCAGGTTGGTTATTGGAGGAGACGCAAACGCGAAAAGTACCTGGTGGGGTAGCAGCAATGAAGATCGGAGGGGTGCGCAAATGTGTGGGGCGCTGGGGGAGTTGGGGCTACAGATCCTCAATACTGGGGACATGCCCACCTTCGACACGATTCGGGGTGGCATCAGGTACTGCAGCCACGTAGATGTGACGGCCTGTTCGGCGGACATGCTGGACTTGGTGGACGGCTGGCATATCGACGAGGGTCTCACGAGCTCCGACCACAATGGCATTACTTTTGGCATTCATTTAAATAAATCCAAAGGCATAAACATTGAGAGGACCACTAGGGTTTACAACACAAGGAAAGCAAATTGGAGCCAGTTTCGTGAGAAACTGTCTCAAATTATGCAGGATAAGGATTTGACCCTTGTGGGACTCTCAAATGTTACACATGTTCATGAGTTAGAGGCACAAATTAATACATACACACAAGCAATTACACACACATGTCAACACACAATCCCAAGAAAAAACAACACAGAAACACTTACCTTGCCATGGTGGTCTGAGGAGCTTGCTGAGATGAAGAGGCTGGTCGCCACCAAGAGACGCAGAGTCAGGAGCGCAGCGCCGGTCCGAAGAGCGATGGTTGTAGACCTATACAAAAAGGAAAGGGACAGATATGAGGAAGCAGTGACGAAAGCCGCAACAGATAGCTGGAAGGAGTTCTGCGGGAAGCAGGACAGAGAAGGGGTCTGGGAGGGAATTTACAGGGTAATGGGAAGGATCGGAAAGAGAGAAGAGGATCTGCCACTACAGATGGGTGGACAGCCGCTGGACGCGAAGGGTTCCGTGAAGCTGTTGGCCGAGACGTTCTACCCCGAGGACCGAGAGGAAGATGATACCATAGACCATCGCCAAATAAGAGAACGGGCAGAAATGGTAAACGCATGGAGCCATGATGAACGACATGACCCTCCGTTTACCCTAAGCGAGCTTGATAGGTCTGTGGGATCATTCAACCCAAAAAAGGCCCCGGGAGCCGACGGCTTCACGGCGGACATCTGCAGTCACGCGGTTCACTGTGACCCCAACTACTTCCTGGCACTGCTGAACAAGTGCCTGGCGCTACACCACTTCCCGAAGATCTGGAAGGAAGCAACGGTGGTTGTGCTTAGAAAGCCAGGCAAAGACTCGTACACCAAACCCAAGTCGTACAGGCCGGTTGGGCTATTGCCTGTCCTGGGGAAAGTGTACGAGAAGATGCTGGTTGCCCGCCTCAAATTTTACTTACTACCCAGGATAAGTACTCGCCAATACGGCTTTATGCCCCAAAAAAGCACTGAAGACTCCCTCTATACCCTTGTGCAGCACATCCGCACGAAGTTGGCACAGAAAAAGATTGTCACGCTTGTGTCACTGGACATTGAGGGAGCATTCGACAGTGCGTGGTGGCCCACTATCAAAGTACGATTGGCTGAGGAAAAGTGTCCTGTGAATTTGAGACGGGTAGTCGGCAGCTATCTCAGCGACAGGGTGGTCACAGTGAGATACGCCGGTGAAGAATGCAGGAAAAATACCAGCAAAGGGTGCGTTCAGGGCTCGATAGGAGGGCCCATTTTTTGGAATCTGATACTGGACCCCCTTCTGAAACAGCTAGAGAGTAGGGGTGACTACTGCCAGGCCTTTGCTGACGACGTGGTGTTGGTATTCGACGGGGACACTGCACTGGAAATTGAGGGACAGGCCAATGCCGCTCTCGAACATGTTCGGACGTGGGGTGTCAGAAATAGGTTGAACTTTGCACCGCACAAAACCTGTGCGATGGTACTAACGCGAAGGCTGAAATATGACACGCCGCGTTTGAGCATGGGGGGGATCGACATTGGGATGTCCCAAGATGTCAAAATACTGGGGCTTACTGTTGATGCCAAACTCACCTTCAACAAACACGTAACTATGGTCTGTAAAAAGGCCATAGCTATGTATAAGCAGCTGGCCAGAGCAGCCCGTATTAGTTGGGGTTTGCATCCGGAGGTGATAAGGGCAATTTACACCGCTGCAGTAGAGCCTACGATTTTGTACGCCGCAAGCGCATGGGCACCTGCCGCCAACAAATTAGGGGTAATAAAACAGTTGAACGTGGTCCAGAGGGGGTTTGCCCAGAAGCTGTGTAGAGCCTACCGCACGGTCTCCCTAAACTCGGCACTGGTGCTGGCTGGTATACTCCCACTCGACCTTCGTATACGGGAAGCGGCTGCGTTGTACGGGGCCAAGAGGGGTGTACCCCAGCCGGTACTAGGAGGGAGGGAGATTGAGCGGATGGCTCCAGCGATAGAGGCTCCGCACCCCGCGGAACAAGTAAAACTGGAGTTCGGATGCCTGGTAGACGAGGAACAATATAATAACCACAGCGACTTCGCTGTGCGTATCTTCACAGACGGCAGCAAGATTGAGGGCAAAGTCGGAGCGGCACTATCCTTGTGGAATGGTGCCACCGAAACTAAGGCCCTCAAACTTGCCTTGCCGTCTTACTGTACCGTCTACCAGGCGGAACTTCTGGCCCTACAGAAGGCGGCAGGAGAAGTGCTCGAGAGTGGTGAAACCACGTTCGGCATCTTCAGCGACTCCATGGCGGCCCTTCAGTCAGTTGCGAACGTAAGTTCCCCCCATCCCCTGGCCGTGGAAACCAGGGACACCATCCGACGCTGCAGGCTCCAGAACAAGAGTGTCTCCTTGTTCTGGATAAAGGCCCACGCAGGGTTGGAGGGGAACGAGCGAGCCGACCAGCTGGCGAAAGAGGCCGCACTGAGGTCGAAGAAGAGGCCGGACTATGATCTGTGCCCCGTATCATTCGTCAAACGAAGAATCCGGTTGGAGACGCTTGACGAATGGAACGGGAGGTACGGATCAGGTGAGACAGCCTCGGGCACCAAAATTTTTTTTCCGAACGCGGTAGCGGCGTACAAGATCGTGCGAAAAATGGTCCCCACGAGCATCACCACGCAGATACTCACGGGGCACGGTGGGTTCTCTGCATACTTGAGTCGGTTCAAGTGTAAAGAGAGCCCATCGTGCGCTTGTGAGCCTGGAAAAGAAGAGACGGTGCTCCATATACTGCTGGAGTGCCCCATCACCGCAAAGGCCAGATTCGAGGTAGAGCAGCGGCTTGGTGTAGCGCTCGTTGCGCAAAACCTCCCTAGTCTGATAGCGGAAAAAACCCGCGAAATATTTCTGGAATACTGCACACAAATTGCAACAGTAGTTATTTGCAGAAATAAATAAATGACAATACTTGAGTATATGATGGGTATATGGCTTGAGTATTAGTTTTGGGTTTAAAATTTTAAAAAGGGGGGATTTTGGTGGCTTGAAATATGTAAAATTAATCGTCAGAGTTGATATAAGACATAGGTATTTTGTTTTTAAAGTTGATAATTAAAGAATAGCTGTCCGTACCGAGAGGACGTCGCCTCTCCGAATTTCCTAAAAGAATGAAATTAAACAACAGTAGCCAAAACCATTAAATACGCACAAAACGGCTTTGACAATGTCAGAGGGCACTGGAAAGGCAGGAGTGTGGTTTTAGCCGGTTCGAGTCCGGCACTACCTCGACTGTCTCACAGGAGAAATTCCTGTGGGATAGTCGAGGTGTCCGCGGGGATTTCCCACTCCTGCCAAAACAAAAAAAAAAAAAAAAAAAAACCTAACCTAACCTAACCTAACCTAACCTAACCTAACCTAACCTAACCTAACCTAACCTAACCTAACCTAACCTAACCTAACCTAACCTAACCTAACCTAACCTAACCTAACCTAACCTAACCTAACCTAACCTAACCTAACCTAACCTAACCTAACCTAACCTAACCTAACCTAACCTAACCTAACCTAACCTAACCTAACCTAACCTAACCTAACCTAACCTAACCTAACCTAACCTAACCTAACCTAACCTAACCTAACCTAACCTAACCTAACCTAACCTAACCTAACCTAACCTAACCTAACCTAACCTAACCTAACCTAACCTAACCTAACCTAACCTAACCCCGACGGCAGACCTTAGGGGGGAAGAGGTCGCAGGAACTCTTGGTGAACTAAACCTAAACATACTCAACATAGGGGAAACTCCGACCTTCGACACAATCCGAGGAGGAAAGCGGTACAGTAGTCACGTGGACATTACTGCTTGCTCCAATGACATCTTGGACATGATAGACGACTGGAGGGTAGACGAAGAACTAACGAGCTCGGACCACAACAGCATCACATTTAAAATCCTTTTGCGAAAATCCAAGGGCATCAAAGTTGAGCGAACCACGAGGAAATTTAACACCAAAAAAGCAAACTGGTCTAAATTTCATACGAAATTTAGCCAGTTGAAATTAGATGTTAAATTCACAGCAGCGGAGGTTGAAAAAATTACAAGCATCAAAGAAATCGAAACGGCAACAGACAACCTCACAAAAGCTATTGATCAAGCATGTACGGAATCAATACCAGCTAAAAAGGTTAAAGACGAACTTACCTTGCCATGGTGGTCCGAGAGAATCGTCAAGATGAAGAAGAATGTCGCTACCCTGAGGCGTAGAATCCGCAGTGCCGCCGAAGTCCGGAAGTCGAAGGTCACGGATGAGTACCTGAAAAAGAAAGAAGAGTATGAGTTAGAAGAGGCCAAAGCTCAGATCGAGAGTTGGAAGGAATTCTGTGGGAAACAGGATAGGGAGGGGGTATGGGAGGGGATATACAGGGTGATAGGTAGGACGCAACGTAGAGAAGAGGACCAGCCACTAGAAAGGGACGGACAAGTGCTGGATGCGAGGGACTCCGTAAAGTTGCTAGCGGAAACTTTTTACCCGGAGGACCGCCCGGAATGCGACAACGCTCACCATCAATCCATCCGGCTCAAGGCCAATAGCGTGAACTCTGGCGAACAAGATGGCTCTTGCGACCCACCGTTCACGATGGCGGAACTGAAAAACTCGATGGAGTCGTTCAATCCGAAGAAAGCACCGGGTTCTGACGGCTTTACCGCCGACATTTGCTGTCACGCTGTGGAGAACGACGCTGACCTCTTCCTAAAGTTTCTTAATAAGTGCTTGGAGCTGCATCACTTCCCCGCGGCCTGGAAAGAGGCAACTGTTGTAATTTTGAGGAAGCCAGGAAAAGAAAATTACTCGACTCCCAAATCATATAGGCCGATCGGACTTTTGCCCTTATTGGGAAAGATTTTCGAAAAGATGCTGGTGGCCCGCCTTAAGTTCCATCTGTTACCAAGGATGAGTACCCGCCAGTACGGATTCATGCCACAGAGGAGCACCGAGGACTCCCTCTATGATCTTATGAAGCACGTTCATAAAAAACTAGAACAAAAAAGAATAGTTACACTGGTATCATTGGACATAGAGGGAGCCTTTGATAGTGCCTGGTGGCCGGCGATAAGGGTCCGTCTGGCGGAGGAAAACTGTCCAATCAACCTTAGACGGGTCATAGACAGCTACCTTAGTGACCGAAAAGTATCAGTCAGGTACGGCGGGGAGGTATTCAGCAAAGGCACGAACAAGGGCTGTGTCCAGGGCTCAATCGGTGGCCCAATCCTGTGGAACGTGATACTGGATCCCCTCCTAAAAGCAGTCGAAAAGAAAGGAATTTATGTCCAGGCGTTCGCAGACGATATTCTCTTGGTTTTTGACGGAGATACCGCGCAACAGGTGGAAGAATGTGCCAATGCCGCTCTCAGTCATGTTCTGGCGTGGGGTGTCGAGAATAAACTTAAATTCGCACCACACAAAACAACAGCTATGGTCATAACGAGGAAACTCAAATACGACACACCACGCCTGAGCATGGGGGGGATCGACATTGGCATGTCGAAAGAAATGAAGCTTCTGGGTGTAACCATCGACGATAAACTGACGTTCAACACTCACGTCTCACTCGTTTGTAGAAAAGCAATCGCGATCTACAAACAGCTGTGTAGAGCTGCAAAAGTCAGTTGGGGGTTACATCCAGAGGTTATACGGGTTATATATGTGGCGGTCGTGGAGCCCATAATCCTCTACGCTGCTAGCGTCTGGGCACCGGCTGCGAAAAAGTTGGGTATCATCAAACAACTCGGGACGGTACAGCGAGGAATCGCCCAGAAGATGTGCAAGGCATATCGCACGGTCTCCCTGAACTCAGCATTGGTGCTGTCTGGAATGCTCCCCCTGGACCTCCGAGTTGGTGAGGCGGCATCGTTGTACGAAGCCAAGAGGGGAGTGCCCCAGATCTCACTGGGGGACAGGGAGATCGAGCGAATGGCCGCTGCGGTGGAGTCTCCTCACCCTGCAGCACGCGACATCTTGTCATTTGGCAGCCTGGTAAACCAAGAGCAGTTGAACAACAACAGCAACTTCGACGTCCGCATTTTTACGGATGGAAGCAAAATTGGAGGAGGGGTTGGCGCTGCATTGTCCATATGGAACAACGACGCCGAGACCAGAGCCCTCAAACTTGCACTGCCGAACTACTGCACGGTTTACCAGGCTGAACTTCTGGCATTAGCAAGGGCGACCCGCGAAATAACAAAGTTGAAGGCGTCTTCCTTCGGGGTTTTCAGCGACTCAATGGCGGCTCTTCAAACGATTACAAACCCCGGTTCGCTTCACCCTTTGGCGGTAGAAGCAAGGGATCATTTAAGAACTGCATCCCACCAAAACAAGTTAGTAAACTTGTTTTGGATCAAAGCTCACGTGGGGCTACCGGGAAACGAAAGAGCCGACCAGTTAGCAAAAGAGGCCGCTGAAAGCTCAAAGAGGAAACCCGACTACGATCGATGCCCGATCTCATACATCAGGAGAACTATACGCACAGCAACGCTTGATGAGTGGGACCGTAGATATAGTGCCAGTAATACCGCATCCGTTACAAAATTATTTTTACCGGATGTGCGGACGGCTTACGGTGTTGTTCGTAAGATAGGTACCGATAACTTAATTACGCAGTTAATGACGGGGCACGGTGGATTCTCCGAGTACTTGCACCGATTCAAGTGCAAGGGGAGCCCATCGTGCATCTGTGACCCGGACGCTAGCGAAACAGTCCCACATATACTTTTTGACTGCCCGCAATTTACAAACCACCGGTTTAACGCCGAGAACATACTGGGCATGGAAATTACAAGAGAAAACGCTAAAATACTGTTAAAAAATAAAAATGACGGAATTTTCATAGACTATTGTAAATATATTGTAAGAAAAGTCATTGATCGAAACAAAACCGCATAAGATCTTAATATAGTACAGTATATTATAGGTTAGCATAGAAATAAGACTTGTAAATTAGTAAAGGTGAAATAGCATAATTACAATGTTATGAAAAAATAGGATAAGTAAATATGTGTTTATAAAAGGAAAAACAAAAATCTGTTCCTCACTCCCCAATCTCTGAATGCCTAGAATAAGTATAGAAATAAGAAACCCTAGTATTAATAATATAATGTAGACCAAATAAAAGATGGTATAAATGTAATATTAAAGGTAGATATATTTTTGTAATGTTAAGGTAAAATAGGATAAGGTGAACATGTGTTTATAAAAGAAAAACGAACCAAAACTGTTCCTCACTCCCCAATCTCTGTAAGGATAGAATAAGAATAGAAATAAGAAACCGTAATTGTTATTATCATAATGTCCAGACTAAGTAAAAGATAGTATAAATGTAATCTTAAATGTAAAATAGATGTAAGCGTAGATATATTTTTGTAAAGATAAACTTGGAAAATAAAAACTGTGTTCCTGATTTCCCTAATGCATCCGAAATGAAAAAATAAAGAGAAATAAAATAGAAAAAGGAATAGATATATAAAATATAAAGAATACAGAATGGATAGAAATATTGAGATAGTTAGGAATCCCACCCATAAAGGTACAAAAGATGATGAATGAAAGAAAGAACAAGAATGCAGAATAAAAGTACGAGAGGCATACACGCGAGAACTGGAATGAACGTGAAAAAAGTAGATTAGCTGAGCATAGGCTCCGACAAAGTTGGAGGTAGAAGCATTAAAAAAAAAAAAAAAAAAAAAAAAAAAAAAAAAAAAAAAAAAAACCTAACCTAACCTAACCTAACCTAACCTAACCTAACCTAACCTAACCTAACCTAACCTAACCTAACCTAACCTAACCTAACCTAACCTAACCTAACCTAACCTAACCGTTGCACTCGGTCTGCCGAGCAGTAAGCAGCAAAACTCCACGCGCTCCGCACTAAAAAATTCAAATAATTGGTTTTTGTGCTCTTATTTACTAGAAAAAAAGTGTCGTTGGATGCGGAATTTTGCGCCGCATAAAGTGCCGCGATCAAATTGTGCCGTTCCACAGTGTTCTGAAAGCAAAGTGTGAAAAACCTCAAGTTTAGAGGTTAAGTTGAAATTACGTTTTACAAAAACGCATACGCTGCCACAACAAGATCGACGACCCCACAATTTTTCACCGGCATCGTGTGGGCATCGTGGTTCCCGAACATCTGGACTATTCAACATCACCCTGACATCGAGATTCGACGAGATATTCAGGAAATAGTGAAAACCACGTGTCCTGAAAAAGTGCAAGGAGTAGACACAGCGGCTCGAAAATTAGCGTCAATCTAGAACCCCGGCACACAAGGCGAGTGCAACTTGTTTTATAATTTTAAGTTAGCTGATTGATTTTATATCACAGTTAAAAATCACAAACTTCAGACCCCAATATCTTTGGTTCTGATGACAAATCTGAAGATCTTTAACTGCAAGCCGTGGCGCGCTCGTTAGATAAGTAGAGACTCTAAGTTTTAGATTTTTAAGATAATCATTTATAAAGATATAAGGAAATATTCTAAAAAACCACATTTTAAAATTTTTTCAGGTTTGGTTTTTGTTTTTCCAAGTTTTTATTTTTGTAAATTGTAGCGCCTTAATTATAGTATTTTTAAACATTTTTTTCGGAATTTTCCGGCTGATGGTCTTCGAGATATCGAATTTTTTGTGTTTTTTGGCTTTAATTCTAAATTAAATAGAAAATTGACTTTTTTGACTTCAGGACCGGTTCCAATACACCTATTGCGACTTAATTGACTCCAAACACGGGCCCTATAGCGCCCCAATTGGAAATTTTTGATAAATCACGCCATTTTGGTTTTTAGGTTCTATTTTTTTAAGTTTAGATATCTCGGGAGCCGCCGGTCCGATTGCAACCGGATTTCCACTTAAGTTGGTACTGTACCGCCAACTTTTGGATAAAATAGTTTTCAGGCTGTTTCAGGCCAAAACATTTTTAGTCGCTGAAACTACTTTCAGGGCATACCAGAAGTGACGCCGAGCTGTAGGTCCAAAACCCCGTCCTTCTGTGACGTAGGGTTCCGGAGATACGGACGTTTTAACACGACATCTGACAGCTCGGTGGCCATTTTGTTTGGTTTCAAACCGCCATAACTTTTGAACCAAAGGTCGTGGGAGATCACGATTTTGGATCTGCACTCAGGGACCTTTCGTCCTCTCCTCCCCGCAATTTCAGGCGGTTTGAGGTCAAAAAATTTCAGGACCCTGAAAGTGGTTTCGGCGGACAGCGGAGCTCGGGCCGAGTTGGGGGAGCCCAAACTCAGGGGGTCTGCGGCTTTCCAGAGGGAAGTTATCATTGGTCAAACATCGGCGTTGACAGCACCGCGGCCATCTTGTAAAAACTTTAGACGGTCATAACTTCCCAACGGAGAGTCGTAGAGGGCCGGGATTTCTGCTGGTAGTAGTAGCAGACCATAGACTACAGGGTGCGACGCTTTTCAGGCATTTTCCTGAAAAACATTTTTTTTCAGGCTGAAAGCCACTCCGGTGGGTTGGTCTCGCCGAGCCAACTTTGGAGAGCCCGAGCACGGGTGTTTTTGGACCGGTGGTTCCGGAGCTATCCTCTTGAAACCATTTTGGGTTTTTTATTTTGGAAAAAACAATTTTCTTTAGGTTCAGATATCTCCGGAACCCCTTGGTGTAACTGCACCGAGTTTGGGCTCATCTGGGAGGGCTCGGTGAGAGCTATCCGCTAGATTTGACCAAACGGCTCTACATAGAGCCGATTAGAGAGTCACCATATTTTTATTTTTATTTTTTGTATATTGACTTTTGGAGGTTTTCCTCGACTTTTTATCGTGTGTGCTAGATTACTCTCGACTCTACATAGAGACAAAAGTTAATTTTAACTTTTTATTTTTGTTTATAATTTAATCTTCTTTGTTATAAGGTGTACCACGAAGTTTCTATTGAGCCAGACAGCAAACTTATTCTTTATACGACAACTTTCTAGCGCTAATTTATTTTTTGTGTTTACTTCTAATTTAGACTGCACACAACTTTACATTGTGTGCAGACCACGACCGACGCTTTTGCGTATTTTACATTCCTTATTGACGCATTCCTCCGACCATGACGGCTAGAACTCCAGCAAAGTTTACCGACGAAATGGAGCATAAAAAGTCTCCTACAAGGACGCAAACACTCGCGTCCAAAAACTCTCTACCAGGGACACAAACACTGTCCCCCAACGTCAAACGCAGCGTTGGAAACTTTGAAGCCGTGGCGTCAGCATCGCACCACTTGACTCCAGCTACCGGCAAGACCGAGGATCAAATTCTACCGAGACAAGTTCTGCCAACCCACTTAACGCGCTTAGCAGAGGCCAAACAAAATGTCATAAAAGCAAAAACGAACATCAATAGTTCACGGAACCTTAAAGCCGATATCAAAACCAACGTGCTGGAAGCGATAGACAAGCTTTTTCAAATAGTCAAAGATGCTGACGCCGAAATCAAAAGGCTTAAAAAGACCGGGGAGGCATCCACATCGGAAAAAGTCCCGACAACACCCAGTGAGATGACCGAAAAAGAGACCCCCGAAGGAAACCGCCAAATTATTAGACACCTGGAAGAACAAAGCCGGCTATTACTAGAAAACGGTAGAAAACTAGACAGCCTGAAGGAAAAGATGGAAGAGCAGCATCAACAGGTCCTAAGCACGAAAACGTATGCTGAAACAGTGGCAGTCCGCTCCACCCTGCACCCACCTCCACAAAACGCTCTGCACTCAGTCGTTGTCACGTCTCAGGACCAAGATGATACAGGAGATCAAGTCCTGACAAAAGTCAGAGAGGCGGTGAATGCAAAGGAAGGATGGATCAGGGTGGAGAGGACCCGGAAGGGAAGGGACAGAAAGGTGATAATGAGCTGCAACACGGAGGAGGATAGACAACGGGTAAAGCAGAGGCTGGAAAAATCCGGTAAAAACCTGCTCGTAGAGGAAGTCAAAAATAGAGACCCTCTCCTGAAACTGGCGGACGTTCTCACGGTAAATACCGATGAGGAAGTCTTAAGTGCTTTCAGGAAGCAAAACCGGGGTATTTTCCAGGACCTCAAGGAAAACGATGACAGAATTGAGATTAAATACAAAAGAAAAGCACGAAATCCACACACCAGCCATATCGTCCTCAGCGTATCTCCAACTATCTGGAGAAGAGCGACTGACGCTGGAGCAGTCTACATCGACCTGCAACGCATCCGGGTAATGGACCAGTCACCACTGGTGCAGTGCTCGAGGTGCCTTGGTTACGGTCACAGCAAGAGGTTCTGCACAGATCTAGCAGACCTCTGCAGTCACTGCGGAGGACCGCACCTAAGGGCGCAATGTCCAGAGTGGCTTGCAGGAAGCGAACCATCCTGTAAAAACTGCACGGCGGCGAAGCTCGAGCGAAACGATCACAACGCCTTTAGCCAGGAATGTCCTATCCGCAGAAAGCGCGACGCTATAGCTCGCATGTCGGTCGCGTACTGCTAAAGGCGCCCAGGGGGACAACCACCTTTACCGGGTGCTCCAGTCTAACCTTCAACGCAGAAAGCTAGCCACAGACGAGCTGATGCTCGAAGCAACCAAGAGGAAAGTCGCAATAGCGCTGATCCAGGAACCGTATGTGGGTGGGTCTGATAGTATGAAGTCATATAGAGGAGTCAGAATATTCCAGAACACCGGAGGGGGCACGGTCAAGGCGGCTATTGCTATTTTTGACGCCAATTTAGACGTGACGCAACACCCAGAGCTCACCACAAACAACATCGTTGTGGTGACGGTTAGTACAGATAAATGGAAAATCACACTGGCTTCATACTATTTTGAACCGGACCTGCCCATAGATCCGTACCTGGATCACATCAAAAGAATTGCGGCTACCATCCCACAGAGGCTAATTATTGGAGGCGACTCAAATGCGAAGAGCACCTGGTGGGGAAGTCCAGTGATTGATCACAGGGGTGACGATGTGGCTGGTACGTTCCATGAGATGGGCCTCCACATTCTGAACAGGGGGGACACTCCCACGTTTGACACCATTCGTGGCGGGAAGCGATACTCTAGTTTCGTTGACGTGACGGCTTGCACTCTCGATATGCTGGACCTAGTGGAGGACTGGAAAGTCGTGGTAAATCTCACATGCGCCGACCACAATGGGATCAGCTTCAACATCATGCTTAAAACATCTGTAGGGGTAAGTGTGAAACGAACCACAAGGCTTTATAACACCAAAAAAGCCAAGTGGGAAACGTTCCTTGAAAGTTTTAACAAATTAAAATTAGACTCCAATTTAGATGTAGAAAACATTTGCAATATCTACACAATAGAAAAACTTGATCAATTTATTCAAAATTATAATAACGCTATCACAGTAGCCAGTAACACGTCAATCCCACTGAAAAAGAACACGGAGACACTTACCCTACCCTGGATGTCGGAGGAGCTTGTGAAGATGAAGCAGGAAGTCACCACTAGGAAACGCAGAATCGGAAACGCCGCACCGATACGAAAACAGAGGGTGTACGACGCTTACGTTGAAGCCAGAGACAATTATGAAATGAGAGCAATGGAAGCCCAGATCAGCAGCTGGAAGGATTTTTGTGGCAAACAGGATAAGGAAAATTTGTGGGAAGGTATTTATCGGGTTATAGGGAGAACGGCCAAAAGAGAGGAGGATATACCCTTGGAAGACGGCGGTATCACTCTTGACGCAAAAGGATCTGTGGAGTTGCTCGCGAGGACCTTCTACCCAGAAGACCTCGAGGAGAACGATAACCTGACGCACCGAGACATAAGGAACCAAGCATCAACTGTTAACCTCCAACCATCTGAGGGACAGGATGATCCACCTTTCACAATGACAGAACTGCTCAGTGCGCTGGATTCATTCAACTCAAAAAAGGCGCCTGGTGCTGACGGTTTTACAGCAGACATTTGTAGTCATGCCGTAAGAAGCGACCCAGAACTTTTCCTGGAAGTACTGAACAAATGCCTGGAGCTCCATTATTTCCCAGTTGTCTGGAAGGAAGCGACAGTCATAGTCCTAAGGAAACCAGGGAAAGAGTCATACACAACCCCCAAGTCTTACCGCCCCATAGGACTGTTGCCGGTGCTGGGCAAGGTGTATGAGAAGATGCTGGTCGCTAGACTTAAATATCACCTGCTGCCGAGTCTGAACCAAAGCCAGTTTGGATTCATGCCCCAAAAGAGCTGCGAGGACGCCCTCTATAAACTGATGCAACACATAAATAAAAAACTAGACGAGAAGAAACTGATAACCGTCGTTTCACTGGATATAGAGGGCGCTTTCGACAGCGCTTGGTGGCCAGCGATCAGAGTCCAACTGGCTAAAGGGAAGTGTCCCCTAAACATAAGGAGAGTCATTGACAGCTACCTTGACCAGAGAAAGGTCACGGTTAGATATAACGGGGAAACCTTTACCAAGGCAACAAACAAAGGGTGCGTCCAAGGGTCCATAGGTGGGCCCATCTTGTGGAATGTTTTACTAGACCCCCTGCTGGTTGCGCTCGAAGCCGAAAAACACTACGTGCAGGCGTTCGCCGACGACGTCGTCATGGTTTTTGATGGCCAAACTGCACAACAAGTGCAAAGACAGGCCAATGCCGCTCTCGAACTTGTTCGGGTGTGGGGCGTCGAAAATAAGCTCAAATTCGCACCCCACAAAACAAACGCAATGTTGATAACACGCAAGCTCAAATTCGACGCCCCGCGCCTGTGCATGGGCGGGATTGACATTGGCCTGTCCAAACAAATCAAGATGTTGGGGGTGACTTTCGATGAAAAACTCACCTTTAACGCACACGTTTCGAACGTTTGCAGGAAGGCCATAAACGTATATAAACAACTCGCAAGAGCAGCGAAGGCAAGTTGGGGCCTTCATCCTGAAGTTATACGAACCATCTATACTGCGACCATCGAGCCCATCATCTTGTATGCGGCGAGCGTCTGGGCACCAGCTGCCGAAAAACTTGGTGTGCAAAAACAGCTGGGAGCTGTACAGAGAGGCTTCGCGCAAAAAATGTGTAAGGCTTATCGCACGGTCTCCCTGAACTCAGCGCTGGTTCTGGCAGGTATGCTCCCACTAGATCTTCGTGTACGTGAGGTAGCCTCGCTATACAGAATCAGGAGGGGGGCGCCCCTGCCCGAACTGGGGGACAGAGAGATCGAGCGACAAATGCCGGCAACTAAAACGCCACACCCTGCAGCTCTCAAAGACCTCGAGCTGATATGCCTCAAAGACCGGAGCGACGTCGAAGCCAACAGTAGCTGTGCAGTGAAAATTTTCACAGACGGCAGCAAGATTGGCGGAGTGGTTGGTGCAGCGCTGTCCATTTGGGAGGGTGAAGCGGAGACCAAGTCCGTCAAACTTTGCTTGCCGTCATACAGCACAGTATACCAGGCGGAGTTGCTGGCAGTCTGTGTAGCTACGAGGCAGATAAAGAAGAACAGAGCACCCACATACGGCATTTATAGCGACTCTATGGCAGCGCTGCAAACGATCACGAATCTCGGCTCCCTCCATCCACTAGCAGTTGAAACTCGCGAGAACCTTACTGATATATCTCGACAAAACAAAGCTGTGACTTTGTTTTGGATCAAAGCACATGCAGGATTGGAGGGAAATGAGAGGGCCGACAAACTTGCCAAGGAGGCCGCCTCTGCGTCCAAAAAAAGAAAACCCGACTATGATGCGTTCCCCGTCTCATTCGCGAAACGACAGCTTCGGCTGGAGTCAATTCGCGAATGGGACGTGAGGTACAAATCCGGAGAAGTCGCTGGTATCACAAAGATTTTCTTTCCGGATGTGACGACGGCGTATAAGGTGATCCGCAAGTTCGAGCCGACATTCCTGAGCACTCAATTGTTTACTGGACATGGGGGATTCTCAGAATACTTATACCGCTTTAAGTGTAAGGAGAATCCCTCATGTATCTGTGACTCCAGCATTAAAGAAACCGTTCCCCACATCGTTTTGGAATGCCCAGTGTTTGGACGGGAAAAATTTAAGATTGAACAAATACTAGATATAAAAATAACAATAGAAACCATAAAATTCATAATGTTAGATAAAGGAAGAAAAGAATTCATGAATTATTGCTTGAAAATAATAGAAAAAGTCGTAAAAAGAAATAAGCAAAAATAAGTATGATGACCGTATATTATGTAATATATTGTACATCATACATTAAAATTTATTAAGATATATTGTAACTAAAATAAGAAATAAGCATAATTTTAAGATATAAAATAAGCAATTAGGATATAAACTAGATATGTAAGAAAATTGTGTAAAACCCGACTGGGCATGAATAATATTATGGAAAAAGTGTATGCTAGCTAATTATTAATAATACTAGAGACAAGGTTTAATTAAGATAATAAACTGTAAACATAAAAATGTAAGCAAAACTAGACATGTAGAAAACATTGTACTAAATGTGAAATACTTGGCATTTTAAAAATAAATAAAATTGTGTACTGTGTAAACCCGAATCCCAAATAAAGAAATCACTAAAGATTAGATAGAATAGATAAGTAAAACAAACAGTTGGATTATACAACATTGCAAGTTGTTAAGGTGGTGGGTAAATAGTTAAGATTGTGTAGTGATAAAATTCAGAAAAAGAGCATAAGCCCAAGTGGCACAGCCAAAAAAAAAAAAAAAAAGAAAAAGCAATTGGCGGTTTTTTAGCCGGTAGAGTCCGGCACTGCCTGGGTCCTCCCTTCCCAGGCGTCCATGACGGATTTTTCCTCCTTTTGCTAAATTAAAAAAAAAAAAAAAGTAACCACAGGCTTTGACTTCAGTCAGAGGAGTAAGAATTAAAAAAAAAAAAAAAAAAAAAAAAAAAAAAAAAAAAAAAAAAAAAAAAAAAAAAAATAACCTAACCTAACCTAACCTAACCTAACCTAACCTAACCTAACCTAACCTAACCTAACCTAACCTAACCTAACCTAACCTAACCTAACCTAACCTAACCTAACCTAACCTAACCTAACCTAACCTAACCTAACCTAACCTAACCTAACCTAACCTAACCTAACCTAACCTAACCTAACCTAACCTAACCTAACCTAACCTAACCTAACCTAACCTAACCTAACCTAACCTAACCTAACCTAACCTAACCTAACCTAACCCGTAGATATCTTCGCTTCCAGACGCGCGATTTTGAAGCGGTTTTCAGTGTTTTTAGACCAAACTAGGCCTCCGCCTACGTTCTGACCATATCGCACGCGCTTACACGCGCGTCGGGACTTTATCCCTACTAACACTCGGGAATTTTTCGAATTTTCAAAGTAAATCGTCAAAATTAATTGTTTTTCCAAATTCTTTTACAAAAATAACGTTAGTTTATAGTTGCAATAGTCCTCACCCTTCATCCCTGAATTCTGGTCCGCGGTCCGTGTCCCAGTTTCCAGGTTTTGGGGTGAAATTCAAAATTTTTCGGTTCAAAAACGGGTTTTTTGACCACAACTCAAAATTTTTGGTCGGCACCTAGTAAGTTTTATTCTTTATATAGCTAGCCCGCGCGGAGACGCGTCTCTGGACACCTCGCCCGCGACCCTAGCCCGAATAAAACTTGTCTTTTTCTAAAAATAGTTTTCCCATACATCTCTGTTAGTACCCAAAATCTACCTAAGGGAGCGAGTAAAAAAACACAAACGTAGATATCTTCGCTTCCAGACGCGCGATTTTGAAGCGGTTTTCAGTGTTTTTAGACCAAACTAGGCCTCCGCCTACCGTTCTGACCATATCGCACGCGCTTACACGCGCGTCGGGACTTTATCCCTACTAACACTCGGGAATTTTTCGAATTTTCAAAGTAAATCGTCAAAATTAATTGTTTTTCCAAATTCTTTTACAAAAATAACGTTAGTTTATAGTTGCAATAGTCCTCACCCTTCATCCCTGAATTCTGGTCCGCGGTCCGTGTCCCAGTTTCCAGGTTTTGGGGTGAAATTCAAAATTTTTCGGTTCAAAAACGGGTTTTTTGACCACAACTCAAAATTTTTGGTCGGCACCTAGTAAGTTTTATTCTTTATATAGCTAGCCCGCGCGGAGACGCGTCTCTGGACACCTCGCCCGCGACCCTAGCCCGAATAAAACTTGTCTTTTTCTAAAAATAGTTTTCCCATACATCTCTGTTAGTACCCAAAATCTACCTAAGGGAGCGAGTAAAAAAACACAAACGTAGATATCTTCGCTTCCAGACGCGCGATTTTGAAGCGGTTTTCAGTGTTTTTAGACCAAACTAGGCCTCCGCCTACGTTCTGACCATATCGCACGCGCTTACACGCGCGTCGGGACTTTATCCCTACTAACACTCGGGAATTTTTCGAATTTTCAAAGTAAATCGTCAAAATTAATTGTTTTTCCAAATTCTTTTACAAAAATAACGTTAGTTTATAGTTGCAATAGTCCTCACCCTTCATCCCTGAATTCTGGTCCGCGGTCCGTGTCCCAGTTTCCAGGTTTTGGGGTGAAATTCAAAATTTTTCGGTTCAAAAACGGGTTTTTTGACCACAACTCAAAATTTTTGGTCGGCACCTAGTAAGTTTTATTCTTTATATAGCTAGCCCGCGCGGAGACGCGTCTCTGGACACCTCGCCCGCGACCCTAGCCCGAATAAAACTTGTCTTTTTCTAAAAATAGTTTTCCCATACATCTCTGTTAGTACCCAAAATCTACCTAAGGGAGCGAGTAAAAAACACAAACGTAGATATCTTCGCTTCCAGACGCGCGATTTTGAAGCGGTTTTCAGTGTTTTTAGACCAAACTAGGCCTCCGCCTACGTTCTGACCATATCGCACGCGCTTACACGCGCGTCGGGACTTTATCCCTACTAACACTCGGGAATTTTTCGAATTTTCAAAGTAAATCGTCAAAATTAATTGTTTTTCCAAATTCTTTTACAAAAATAACGTTAGTTTATAGTTGCAATAGTCCTCACCCTTCATCCCTGAATTCTGGTCCGCGGTCCGTGTCCCAGTTTCCAGGTTTTGGGGTGAAATTCAAAATTTTTCGGTTCAAAAACGGGTTTTTTGACCACAACTCAAAATTTTTGGTCGGCACCTAGTAAGTTTTATTCTTTATATAGCTAGCCCGCGCGGAGACGCGTCTCTGGACACCTCGCCCGCGACCCTAGCCCGAATAAAACTTGTCTTTTTCTAAAAATAGTTTTCCCATACATCTCTGTTAGTACCCAAAATCTACCTAAGGGAGCGAGTAAAAAACACAAACGTAGATATCTTCGCTTCCAGACGCGCGATTTTGAAGCGGTTTTCAGTGTTTTTAGACCAAACTAGGCCTCCGCCTACGTTCTGACCATATCGCACGCGCTTACACGCGCGTCGGGACTTTATCCCTACTAACACTCGGGAATTTTTCGAATTTTCAAAGTAAATCGTCAAAATTAATTGTTTTTCCAAATTCTTTTACAAAAATAACGTTAGTTTATAGTTGCAATAGTCCTCACCCTTCATCCCTGAATTCTGGTCCGCGGTCCGTGTCCCAGTTTCCAGGTTTTGGGGTGAAATTCAAAATTTTTCGGTTCAAAAACGGGTTTTTTGACCACAACTCAAAATTTTTGGTCGGCACCTAGTAAGTTTTATTCTTTATATAGCTAGCCCGCGCGGAGACGCGTCTCTGGACACCTCGCCCGCGACCCTAGCCCGAATAAAACTTGTCTTTTTCTAAAAATAGTTTTCCCATACATCTCTGTTAGTACCCAAAATCTACCTAAGGGAGCGAGTAAAAAAACACAAACGTAGATATCTTCGCTTCCAGACGCGCGATTTTGAAGCGGTTTTCAGTGTTTTTAGACCAAACTAGGCCTCCGCCTACGTTCTGACCATATCGCACGCGCTTACACGCGCGTCGGGACTTTATCCCTACTAACACTCGGGAATTTTTCGAATTTTCAAAGTAAATCGTCAAAATTAATTGTTTTTCCAAATTCTTTTACAAAAATAACGTTAGTTTATAGTTGCAATAGTCCTCACCCTTCATCCCTGAATTCTGGTCCGCGGTCCGTGTCCCAGTTTCCAGGTTTTGGGGTGAAATTCAAAATTTTTCGGTTCAAAAACGGGTTTTTTGACCACAACTCAAAATTTTTGGTCGGCACCTAGTAAGTTTTATTCTTTATATAGCTAGCCCGCGCGGAGACGCGTCTCTGGACACCTCGCCCGCGACCCTAGCCCGAATAAAACTTGTCTTTTTCTAAAAATAGTTTTCCCATACATCTCTGTTAGTACCCAAAATCTACCTAAGGGAGCGAGTAAAAAACACAAACGTAGATATCTTCGCTTCCAGACGCGCGATTTTGAAGCGGTTTTCAGTGTTTTTAGACCAAACTAGGCCTCCGCCTACGTTCTGACCATATCGCACGCGCTTACACGCGCGTCGGGACTTTATCCCTACTAACACTCGGGAATTTTTCGAATTTTCAAAGTAAATCGTCAAAATTAATTGTTTTTCCAAATTCTTTTACAAAAATAACGTTAGTTTATAGTTGCAATAGTCCTCACCCTTCATCCCTGAATTCTGGTCCGCGGTCCGTGTCCCAGTTTCCAGGTTTTGGGGTGAAATTCAAAATTTTTCGGTTCAAAAACGGGTTTTTTGACCACAACTCAAAATTTTTGGTCGGCACCTAGTAAGTTTTATTCTTTATATAGCTAGCCCGCGCGGAGACGCGTCTCTGGACACCTCGCCCGCGACCCTAGCCCGAATAAAACTTGTCTTTTTCTAAAAATAGTTTTCCCATACATCTCTGTTAGTACCCAAAATCTACCTAAGGGAGCGAGTAAAAAACACAAACGTAGATATCTTCGCTTCCAGACGCGCGATTTTGAAGCGGTTTTCAGTGTTTTTAGACCAAACTAGGCCTCCGCCTACGTTCTGACCATATCGCACGCGCTTACACGCGCGTCGGGACTTTATCCCTACTAACACTCGGGAATTTTTCGAATTTTCAAAGTAAATCGTCAAAATTAATTGTTTTTCCAAATTCTTTTACAAAAATAACGTTAGTTTATAGTTGCAATAGTCCTCACCCTTCATCCCTGAATTCTGGTCCGCGGTCCGTGTCCCAGTTTCCAGGTTTTGGGGTGAAATTCAAAATTTTTCGGTTCAAAAACGGGTTTTTTGACCACAACTCAAAATTTTTGGTCGGCACCTAGTAAGTTTTATTCTTTATATAGCTAGCCCGCGCGGAGACGCGTCTCTGGACACCTCGCCCGCGACCCTAGCCCGAATAAAACTTGTCTTTTTCTAAAAATAGTTTTCCCATACATCTCTGTTAGTACCCAAAATCTACCTAAGGGAGCGAGTAAAAAACACAAACGTAGATATCTTCGCTTCCAGACGCGCGATTTTGAAGCGGTTTTCAGTGTTTTTAGACCAAACTAGGCCTCCGCCTACGTTCTGACCATATCGCACGCGCTTACACGCGCGTCGGGACTTTATCCCTACTAACACTCGGGAATTTTTCGAATTTTCAAAGTAAATCGTCAAAATTAATTGTTTTTCCAAATTCTTTTACAAAAATAACGTTAGTTTATAGTTGCAATAGTCCTCACCCTTCATCCCTGAATTCTGGTCCGCGGTCCGTGTCCCAGTTTCCAGGTTTTGGGGTGAAATTCAAAATTTTTCGGTTCAAAAACGGGTTTTTTTGACCACAACTCAAAATTTTTGGTCGGCACCTAGTAAGTTTTATTCTTTATATAGCTAGCCCGCGCGGAGACGCGTCTCTGGACACCTCGCCCGCGACCCTAGCCCGAATAAAACTTGTCTTTTTCTAAAAATAGTTTTCCCATACATCTCTGTTAGTACCCAAAATCTACCTAAGGGAGCGAGTAAAAAAACACAAACGTAGATATCTTCGCTTCCAGACGCGCGATTTTGAAGCGGTTTTCAGTGTTTTTAGACCAAACTAGGCCTCCGCCTACGTTCTGACCATATCGCACGCGCTTACACGCGCGTCGGGACTTTATCCCTACTAACACTCGGGAATTTTTCGAATTTTCAAAGTAAATCGTCAAAATTAATTGTTTTTCCAAATTCTTTTACAAAAATAACGTTAGTTTATAGTTGCAATAGTCCTCACCCTTCATCCCTGAATTCTGGTCCGCGGTCCGTGTCCCAGTTTCCAGGTTTTGGGGTGAAATTCAAAATTTTTCGGTTCAAAAACGGGTTTTTTGACCACAACTCAAAATTTTTGGTCGGCACCTAGTAAGTTTTATTCTTTATATAGCTAGCCCGCGCGGAGACGCGTCTCTGGACACCTCGCCCGCGACCCTAGCCCGAATAAAACTTGTCTTTTTCTAAAAATAGTTTTCCCATACATCTCTGTTAGTACCCAAAATCTACCTAAGGGAGCGAGTAAAAAACACAAACGTAGATATCTTCGCTTCCAGACGCGCGATTTTGAAGCGGTTTTCAGTGTTTTTAGACCAAACTAGGCCTCCGCCTACGTTCTGACCATATCGCACGCGCTTACACGCGCGTCGGGACTTTATCCCTACTAACACTCGGGAATTTTTCGAATTTTCAAAGTAAATCGTCAAAATTAATTGTTTTTCCAAATTCTTTTACAAAAATAACGTTAGTTTATAGTTGCAATAGTCCTCACCCTTCATCCCTGAATTCTGGTCCGCGGTCCGTGTCCCAGTTTCCAGGTTTTGGGGTGAAATTCAAAATTTTTCGGTTCAAAAACGGGTTTTTTGACCACAACTCAAAATTTTTGGTCGGCACCTAGTAAGTTTTATTCTTTATATAGCTAGCCCGCGCGGAGACGCGTCTCTGGACACCTCGCCCGCGACCCTAGCCCGAATAAAACTTGTCTTTTTCTAAAAATAGTTTTCCCATACATCTCTGTTAGTACCCAAAATCTACCTAAGGGAGCGAGTAAAAAAACACAAACGTAGATATCTTCGCTTCCAGACGCGCGATTTTGAAGCGGTTTTCAGTGTTTTTAGACCAAACTAGGCCTCCGCCTACGTTCTGACCATATCGCACGCGCTTACACGCGCGTCGGGACTTTATCCCTACTAACACTCGGGAATTTTTCGAATTTTCAAAGTAAATCGTCAAAATTAATTGTTTTTCCAAATTCTTTTACAAAAATAACGTTAGTTTATAGTTGCAATAGTCCTCACCCTTCATCCCTGAATTCCGCGGTCCGTGTCCCAGTTTCCAGGTTTTGGGGTGAAATTCAAAATTTTTCGGTTCAAAAACGGGTTTTTTGACCACAACTCAAAATTTTTGGTCGGCACCTAGTAAGTTTTATTCTTTATATAGCTAGCCCGCGCGGAGACGCGTCTCTGGACACCTCGCCCGCGACCCTAGCCCGAATAAAACTTGTCTTTTTCTAAAAATAGTTTTCCCATACATCTCTGTTAGTACCCAAAATCTACCTAAGGGAGCGAGTAAAAAAACACAAACGTAGATATCTTCGCTTCCAGACGCGCGATTTTGAAGCGGTTTTCAGTGTTTTTAGACCAAACTAGGCCTCCGCCTACGTTCTGACCATATCGCACGCGCTTACACGCGCGTCGGGACTTTATCCCTACTAACACTCGGGAATTTTTCGAATTTTCAAAGTAAATCGTCAAAATTAATTGTTTTTCCAAATTCTTTTACAAAAATAACGTTAGTTTATAGTTGCAATAGTCCTCAC